>PNEQ01061996.1:0-67249 GCA_003012365.1 Medauroidea extradentata | reverse complement strand
CCGCTGGCCGATATTGTCGCGACTTGACACGGAGTACGCTTACACGGTAGAAAGGCCAATCTCTGTAAATACGTAACATACGTAAATGACAACACATAAAAGTTCGTGGCCAATTGAATCGCAGATAATGCTCTGTTATGTAAAGGCAATTGAAGTTTAGTCTGTTACCAAATGATAACGCGAATTTTGCATGTCTCTACTGATGAACTAATGATCGTGGCTCGAGTATACACAGAACATGCTGGTCATAGGACTCGTGAAATATATCCTTTCTCTAGGAATGACAGCATGCGCATTTGTTCTTACAATACATACCCTGGAAGTGAAGTGTTACTAAAGATATTCTGGTCAGGTTTTCAGCGCTGTCATAATTTTTATATTTTACTCATAAAATCTCCAGTGCACAGGAGCGAATACAGTGGCGGCCGGTGGGGTTGTTGCAAGGGAGGACTGAACGTGAGCGAGTGAGAGATTTTGGTCAGCTATCAACATCGAGGTCTTCAGCGCTGGTAAGGGGTGGCATGAGGTGAGTATGGAGCGGCGCCGGAATGAAAGGGCCGACCAACGGCATCGTCCGGCACGATTCCCACATGCGAAAATCTGGGGGCCGACCCCGCCGGGAATCGAACCCGGTTCGCCTTGGTGGTCTGACCATTCGGACATCGCGGCCACCAGAAGGACTGAAGATTCTCGGAACTGTACACTCCTGATGCACGCGTCGTAGAACAATGACACGAAAAAATCTACCGAACATTTTATGACAACTCATTAATAGAGACATACAAAATTCGCGTCATTTTCTGACAGCTGACTAGACTCCAAGTGACTATAGGCTCGTTCGACGTCTCCTGCTGGCCGATATTGTCGTGACTTGCCGCGGAGAATGCTTACACGGTAGAGAAGACAATTTCTGTAAATACGTAACACACTTAAATGACAACACATAAAAGTTCGTGGCCAACTGAATAGCAGATTATGATCTGTTATATAGGAAAGTGAAGTTTAGTCTGCAGCCAAGCTTCACCTGCAGACCAGCGTGTCAGTGGCCGTAGTGTCAACTAGCGCACAACCTGCACAGTTCTCGACAACTACAGCCCTGCCTTGCAACAATCCAACCGGCCACCACTACTTGGTAGAGACATTGGAGTGAGTGTCTGGAAAATTGAAGGGAAATTCGTTTTCTTATTAGTTCTATGTCGTGGGTTCAATACACGTATATTCTATCGCTACGAGTCACAAATTTATGTTCCTGACTAGCAATAATAATAGGCGTTCAGCTACCGACGGTCGTTGGTGATTTAGACAGACACGACCCACGCTACAGCTAAAATTTAAAAACGATTCGAGCTTCTCGTACAATAGCAATGTGCGAGCTGTCGTTACAGGTGTAATGCGTTGATCAGAGACTGACTCCGTACAAATCACAAGTAACGTTATTACGTTACGTCGTTACTCTTAACAGGCACGGCAAACATTTAATGTATTTTGTTAAGGAAATTTATATTGACTTGTGAGAGAGGTGAAATATTCATGCACACTCTTTAATCACACCGCAATTGTAATACTTAAGAGATACTGGAAAATCGTGAAAATATTTAAAGTCAACGTAGTCTCCAATAAACGATATCTTTAGCCTACTGTTATTGGATAATGCATCACGTGACACGTGTGAAAAATTGGGACTAATTACACACGTCCTGTGTTAATTAAAGCTGCATAACTAGGACTGTTGCAGAAAAACTTTTCTCGCCATTTTTCACTGTTTCTAGTTATACAGCAAGTGAAGGAATAAAAACATAAGCTAACTGTAAAAACTATTACCAAATTCTGTAGGTTTCTGAAAATATCCGAAACCTAAAATCGTACAATAATCCTACAAAAAAAAGTATTGGAAGCTTTCTGAGCACACATTTTGTCTGATGGCGGTGCAATTTGGGACATTTTACACCTGGTGCAAGATTTTGTGCTGATGGATTGTGACTCTTATTAAAATTCCCCACCCTACCCAATCACCCCAGGCTAGTAACATCAGTTCTGTTGGATTACAATATATTACTTTTCTTCTGACCTGTTTTGAAAAATACTTTGTAGTATTAACTTATTTAGTAGACTTAACAGTTTTTTACAATGTTTGAGAAAAATGTTCATGTATTTTAAACGCATTAAACAATGAATACGTGTTCATAAGCAATAAAAATAGTTATTTAAAAACTTTTTTTTTAATTAAAAATTGTTGTTAATATGTTTCATCTTATTTTACTTATTTTTATTAATTTAGCTTGAGATATCTCGGTAATTATCTTAAGTTAATGCATGCCACACGTACTCTTTAAAGTGCTCCCTTTCTTGGGAAGAGACTATACATCTGTAACGGATGCTGTTTTGCCTACGAAGGACACTTTTAATACGTGGCAGAGTGTACGGCAGCTCGGTCCATGTCACGGTTTACAAGCAATCTGCGTGCAGATATTCGACAGCACGATGCGCTGCAGCCGACTAGAATATCCTATACAACCTCCCCCCCTCCTCCTGGAGACGACCCACGCAGTCCACCACGCTGGAGTAGCACCATTCAAGGTCAACAAACACTTCGCGTAATGGCGCCCACGCTAAAGCTGCCGGGCATTTAAACGAGTTGTATCCATCCCGGCGACGGGATCACTCGACTAGTGTATACCGGGCGACCTCGCGAGCGACAAAGAGGTGTTTCAAGACGGGTGGCTTTACAGCTACGCGATGGCGACGTATACAAAAATATAAACCACGTGAAAAAAACGGCTTGTCGGAATATGTGCGCCTTGCACACTCCGCTTCATGTGACGTCTGCACAAGAAAGATACTTGCCTCACTCCCTTCAGTCCTCTCCCACATAACTTTGATTGATCGAAGATATTTTGATCCTTAACCTCGCTCATTAGTTTTGCAGTGGTTTCAAAAATGTTATTTTTAACGCGAATTAATACATATATCAAAAATTCATCTTACAGTTTTCACACTTATATAGGCTATCATCGTTTGTAGCAGAATTTTTCTGTTACACTACATCAAACGGATTTTTAGATTTTTGCCTCTGAAATACAGTATCACATCTTTTGTTGTCAAAATAAGCCAAAATTAAGCAAAATAACTTTTTGCTAGCAAACGGTACATTATTTTGAAAAACGCTATGCCAAAATTGTGTATCGTATGACTACACAGTCAAAAAAATTTTCAAAACATTTGGTTAAAAAATATTCGAGTAATTTGCAGTTGTTTGAAATAAATGATGGATCATGGCCTTAAGGCTGCCGCCTGGTGAAGGACGTGTTGTGTGTGTGTGGCGAAAACCGACGAGGCGCTACGAGCGATGTTGGCCGGCACATGTATTGTGATATCGCCTCTACGACCAAAGTTGTAAACGCGCGCGCAGTGTTCCCGCCGTAACGTTTTTACTGTGGGACTTTAAGCAGTGACCCTATCATTTTATTGAACGCGTCACTGTAGCAAAGTCCAATGTACTTGTAGATCTCAATTTCGAACAAATCCGTTACATATGCCTTGAGAAACAACTGCGTGGAAAAGCCGATTTTAAGCAAGTTTGAGGGTTTTAAAATAATTCTTACAATGTGCACGATGTATTGAAAGTCACTTTCACCAGTAGTCTCAAGTGTGTTATCTTTTCGTAAATAAGCATTGTGGATGCACGTTTACCGGTCTCTGAGAAAAACGTAACTCCGAACACGCTGCACGCACGGCTATTTTTTTACGAAACTATTTAACGCACATTACATTTGTATATCTACAAAAGTAACACACACTTCAAACTTCGCTACAGTTAAAAAAAAATTCGGCATGTTTAAAGAAACCTCACTTTCGGGCCACTAAAAATAGCCGAAAATGACTTTTCTATAATGCTGTAACTGTAAAAATAACAACAGGATTCGAAATACATAACTAGAGAAACAAACGTTGGACTTTGAACTATGCTCTTCGTAAATTAAATAATGTGGTTGGTCAGCGCCTAAAGCCCCATAGGAAAGAGGATAATAGTGAAGCACTGCACGCCAGCTGAGTGGCTTGTGCGGAGAGGCGATAATACATTACATACGGTCAACGACAGACACTCTTACTGCTCCTACCTCACATACACAAACGCAGCCTAACTAGGGAGGCTCCTTAACATCTAGCGGTGGTGAGGGTTGACATTATGTGAGTATTGAACGGCACCAGAATGAAGGTGCGGGGGAAACGGGAGATCCCCGAGAAAACCAACCGACAAGCAGCATTGTCCGGTACGATTCCAATATGCAAAAATCCGGGGACCGACCACGCCGGGAATCGAACCAGGATCGACTTTGTGGAAGGCGAGTGCTCTAGCCACTGCGCCAACGGCAGGCCCCACCAAACAATTTTGAAACGTGACGAGAAAAAATTAGTTTGTTAGGCTGGAACTTTTCGCGAAAATATTTTTGAGCCACTTTGTTTCGATGCCTTATGTCATGTGCAATAATCTACAGCTCTGCTTCGTAGCCAGTGATTGGATGTTTTTAACGTTCGGCGTCTTGGGGTTCTACACGGACGTGTAATGTCCTGGTAACCTGGTACTGATTGGCACAGTCAAACGACATACGTCTCTGCACAAATCATACTGCCAATAACCATGAGGTACAGTTGCTTTGAAACAGAAGCGTAGAAATCTTATCTCGAATAACTTTATGCCCATAGTTATAATCATTTTTTCCAAATCAACAGTTTCGACACTGGCCGAAAAGATTCAACAAATTCCTGTAGTCCTTCGTCAGTTCGCTGTGTTTATTTTTATTTTCTCGGTTACGTGACTTTTATGAAGGGCATTTTTTTCTTCATGTTTTCGTATTTACTAAGCTAACCAACGAATAAAAGCAGGTATAACAATACTGACGGAAGATATTTTATTGGCGAGTTAGTACAAAACATAACTAGCTACCAAACGTGGTAGGCTATGATCATCGTGTGAAATGTGGTAATTATCATGATTTTCAAGCAATATAATTAGGAGCGTAGCCAAAGGGGTTTGGGGTGTTTAACCCTCAATAAGCCACAAAAAAATCATATTAAAATATTAAAAATATTTTCACCAGTGCAATATTCAATGTTTCGTTACGAAAACCTGTTAAAATAGCACTATTTTGCGCCTTGAAATCAGAATTTTTCCGGGGGAGGACCCCCGAACCCCACTTTAAATGGGTGGTCGGTGTTCATTATATTATTCTCAGGTTAACCCCCCCCCCTCGCACAAATCCTTGTTACGCCACTCAGTGAATAAAACTATAAAAGCACAATTTATTTCAGAGCCACTTAAATGTCCTTTAACTTTCACGCCAATTTTTCATGAAGTGTGTTGCGATAGACGAAATGTTTGTTTGGTCTTACAAGTACTTATAAAACGTCTACCAGTAATGAGAGGAGTTTCAGATGGCCCGTGTTTCACAAGAAGCAGCCAATTATAAAATGTCGGCGTGGCAGCAGTGGCCTTTTAACGTCACCGCAGAGAGGTCACATCGCTGTACCGTAGCTCGTTTCTCGCCGTTAAGTTACTCATGCTTACAGGTGATATATCGCGAACATTTATTGTGCCAACATTACCTTGAAACACTGCAGTTTCTAAAACACGTATAATTGGGTGATATACGTCTGACACAACCTAGCTGTCTGGAGACCAATAATATGCACCAAATATTGCTATAGCAAGATTCTTATTAGCTTATTTGATAGGTTAACGGCGCCACATACAAGCGAAAGTAAGTAATTTTTTGATAAGCTGAACGTACGTTGAAACCTTGCAAACAGTCAATTTTCCCCGCGATAAATCACCTCTACTCATACCACAGCCCACCAAACGTATTCGAAGCAACTCGCACGGCATTTATAATAAGAAACCCGATCGAGTTCGGTAAGTTTTCTCAGTCACATGACCAGGTTTTTTTTATCACCAGGTTATGTCAATCCCTGCAAGCAATTCAGCGTTTTAAGACGGCGAAAATTCATCTCAAACATACATAATTTACATATTTGTTGAAATTTTTACAAAATGCGACCGCAGTATATTAATATTTTATGCCATGAAAGTTGCCGTTCTCAAGGGGTATGCAGGGAGACATCTGGGTATATTAATATTAGGCGTAGATAAGCCTGCGGTGGTTCGTCATTGCGATACGGATGTATGAGAGTAATGGGACAAAATCAATACCCAGTTCTGAACCCTGGGAGATAACATTAAATTTCCCCTCCCCAGTCGGGAATTGAACCCGCGACCTTTGGTTTACCGGCCAGGAGCTCAACGATTGGACTAAATTTTTGTAGGTTACATTATTTATGCTTTTAATCATGTACGTTTCTAACACTTTTCTTCATTATATTGAACACAATCATAGCTGTCTTTAGTAGAAGACCGCGGCTTTAGATCTGGCAACACTGTCAGGAAGTCATTTGAACACTCCTTTTAGCTCTCCAAAGACAACGACTCTACGTGATTCGTTATTGTGCCATACATACCGGCGAATCAGGGGAAACCATTGCCGTTAGCGAAACAAAAGAAGTGTTAAAATGACCCTTCCTGACAGGGTTGCCAGATATATGGCCGCTGCCTTCTACTTAAAACGGCTATGGGTTGGGACTGGAAAATTTCGCGAATTCAATGACCAGTAGGCTAGAATCTATTATGCTAAGCATACTCAAGCCCCGTCTATTCGTTCATTACCGGTTGTTCCCGTGAGTAGCAGCTAGTGGACAAATGGTCGGGGATTGAGTATTCATAGTACAATGGATTCTAGCCTGCAGGTCATTGAATTCGCGAAATTTTCCCGTCCCTAATAATAGGCATAAAATATTACAGTAGCTGGATTCTTGTTGGCGCAGTCAAATAGGGCAACACCTCTACGTACAAGCGAAAGCCAGTAATCTTTTCATATCTTGAACGTGCGTTGAAACCCAGCAAACAGTCAAGTTTTCCCGCGATAAACCATTATTATATATATCTATTGTTCGCGTTTTTTCCCGACTGCTAAGTGCAGCTTACGTTCCTACGAGCAAGGTTAACCATGAGTGCATCTAGAAGACGCTCTCATAACTTATTGTACGCTTGAAACCATTACTCGGGGTTTTTGTTTGAATACCTCAAGTATAAATTTTACCCTAACCTGACTTACCTCGTGAATTATTTTGTAGGCATGGACACATGCACATTTGCCAATGCTGTCTGTTGAATTACCTTCCTTTATTACTCTAACAGTACAGGAAATAACAACCCCGCGTTACTAGCACTATCGTGGAGTTTATGATGCTAGCGATTAAACCAGTGATCTGATTACGAACTACTTTCAGCGCATTATTCCGAACAAACGGCAATCCACACTTTTCACCGCACTATTCCAATGACCAATACACTGTGTAACGTTTGATTATCATCGATTATTTAATGACACCATTGCAATAATTCATAGATGTCCAGTGGTGGCTAGTGGGTTGAAGCCGGGTAGGTCCGCAGATTCTCAGAACAGTATACTCCTGATGAACGCGCTGTAGACCAACTGACCATGAAAGATATACAGGATGTCGAGAAACGGCCTAATAAAGGCCTATTTACATATGGCCGTGTCCACGGACGTGGGCGTGGCAGTGGACATGGACGTGTCCAAACTTCAGTCGTGATTAATTAATATTTTGTCCAACTCCTATTGATTTAATCCTGCTATTTTTTTACGAGCCTAATTTCAAAGTTTTCAATTTTACACCTAGATACAAATGCCTGAGAAAATAGTTTAAATTTCCTTCTGTTTTAGGACACAACTTCGGACAAAGGTTAAGATTCAGTGAATACTTGTCTTAGGACCAAGCTTGTCCTAAGACAATGTGACTTCGGACACTGACGTGACGTCACAGTCACGTGCGCCAATCAGCGTATTCTTGTCCTAGGACACAGCTTCGGACATCGCAATTATGAGTAGGCCTTAATAAGCACACCATGCGGGTAGTCGGCTAAATTGGGGACGAAAATGTTAGTGTCAAAGTGTTGCGCAATGGTATTTCAAGTGCACAGTGTGGCAGTATATCACGGAGTTAGTCCCTTCTTGGACTAAACAGATCTTAGTACCACTATTGTGGCCATTATATGATTGCAGGTTCAAATACCCAGCAGTCCAAACATGACCCTCTGTTTATTCTTGTAACACGCATAAAAAAAATACCTGGACGTGGAGCGCAAGGGAGGACGCGTGGGAACAGCAGAGTGATAAGAAATAACGTGCAAGGTTTTCATAGACATCTTTTTCCTATGCGGATTCGAGCGGTGATCCCAAAATTTAATTTTTTGATTGTGCGAAGTTAAGACCAATGCATGCATCTCGTTTTGCTCTTATTCAGGTCATACTTTCGGAGTTAGAGTACTAAAAAAAGCAATTTTTAGCCATTTTTAGAAGCCTGACAGTTATGTTTCCCACAAGGATGCTGAATTTTTAAAAATTGACATGCATAGTTTCAAGTGTTCTTTTAGTACATAACCACAATAAGAATAAGTTAAGCTGTTTCACGTAGAAAATATTCGCGTGACACGCTATACGTAGATAATATGGTATATGATGGGAAAACTTGTTAGTATGCTCGGTTTCAACGACCGCTCAGCTTATCAGAAGATTAATGGCTTTCGCTTCTACGTGGAGCTGTTGCCCTATTTGACTGAGCATATAAGAATACCGCTCTTGTAATATTGTATGCCTATTTTTGTCTGCAGACAGTTACGTTGTGTCAGACGTATAGGCCTATCGTCCAATCGTATGTGTTACAAACAGCGTTTTCAAGGGTATGTTGGCACAAAACATTTTCGCGATATACCACCATCCTCTCTAGCGATACAATACCGACCATGCGCCAGGTAGGTTTACGTAGTCCTCCTGAAAGCCGCTAGCGGCGCTAGTGAATCATGTAGCTCCAATTTCTGTATAGTCGCCGATATTGGTGTAGTGAGGTATTTGCACGCTACTGCGTGGAGAGACGGACTGCTTGTGCACTGATCACTGTCACGTGGAAAGAGTTGACAAGCGGTTGCCCTTGGCTGTGAATACGACGGCGACATGTGGGCCGTTGCGATGGAAGCTGTCCTTGATTCGCTCTCCGCGACATGGGTTCGTTCCCCTCCCAAGAGTAGGGATTATATACAGCGCCGAACAAGAAAAAACTAACAATAGTAAAAACATTTTTTTTTTTAATAAGAGTCCCATTCCTGACGTAGCATATTTTTTCTTTGGATATTAAACTAACTCCTGTACCCATTTGTTCGCTCGTTAAACAGTATAGGTGGTTTGCGATAAATGGAGCACTTTTGACAAATACCTTGTCCAGAATAATGATTAAAATATTATTTATTTTGACCCGAGACATTAACTTTTCAGTACAGTCCAATCTAAGCACTTTGACTGTAATTAGAGCTGATGGTTTATCGCGGGAAAACTTGACTGTTTTCTGGGTTTCAACGCACGTTCAGCTTACCAGAATATTACTGGCATTCGTTTGTACGCGAAGCTGTTGCCCTATTTGACTGGGCCAATAAGAATCCCGCTATTGTAATATTTGATGCGTGTTATTGGTCTGCAGACAACTACGTTGTGTCAGACGTATATCACCCAATCATATGAATTGCAGTTAATTACAGCGTTTTCAAAGACATGTTGGCACAAAACATTTTTGCGACTAACCATCATCTCTGTTACTTAAGATGCTTTATTTATATTAAAAAGTGGCAGGAAACTATAAATTATTTGAAAGGTAAAAAGTAAGTACGGCTTAAAGAGTGATCACATTGTTCCGAACCACATACAGAATTATAACTATGCTAACACTATTCAATATAAATATGTTTCTTTAGAAAATATGTATTAGTTGGCCGACAGTACAAAATTAGGAATAATCTGTTTACATAGCGGTATTTTGCTCTGTGACCCAAGAAATTGTGCGGCGCCGAACGTTGCAGAGGGATAGTAAACAGGGAAGGGGAAAAGGCTCGTAAAAATGTAGAGAGGATGAGATGAGTATACAGAGCACGTACCTAATCTCAGCAACGCATTCGAGGCAACCGCCCATCGCCGACATGCAATCTTAAAACAGCTCCTCAATTTCGCACTGTGAAAATGTGTGTGGGCGGTGACCAATCAGAGCTTGTCTAGACACTTGCCCCAAATCGCCGCATCGCCTACATACAGTCTGTATGCTACTCAAGTATCAAAGAAACAAACCCAAAAATAGCGTCGTCTCATCAGTGTTTTAATTAACAACTGCTTGCGACTCCTTCCGCTGGGATGCAAATACACATCTGTCTCTCTGCTTCATAGCCATGATTGCATGTTTTATAACTCTCACGCAATATTCAGTTCTACCCGCAAAAAAACATATGTGTGGTGTCTCAGTAGCTTCACTCTGATTGGCGAGTCCAATAAGCGACGCAACAATCTTTTCAGATAAATCCAGCGTCCCTAAGAACAGGCTGTAGTTCACGGTTAGTCAGGGGCGTCATAAATGGGGGGGGGGAGTGCACCCCCCCCCCCACCCAAAATCTTAGTTTTTAAGATTTTTTAAGATTAAGATTTCCTTCAGTTGTATATTAAATATTTTGATGCAGAAACTCTTTAAATAGCAGCATTTTGCAACTTAAAATATAAAATTTCCCGGTGGAGGACTCCTTCACACCCCTTTATTACGGAGGTTATATGTACACTTTCTCTACCAGTGACGTCCACCCCAAAAATCAAATGCTTACGACGCCGATGCGGTTAGTTATGCATAGGGCCCGGTAGTTTTCGCGAAAATATGTTTGCCCCACTCTGTTTCAGTGCCTTACGTGCACACCTGCAGCTCAACTTCATGGCAATTGATAGGGACCCTGATTTTTCGCGAAAAGAATTTTGCCGCACACTGTTTCGGTACCTTTCGTACACGTCTGCAGTTCTGCTTCGTGGTCAGTGATTGGATATTTTAACTCTCCCGAGCCTTGGGATTCTACCGGCAAATCACAGCCGTGAGGCGTTGCAGAGACTTTATTGTAATTGGCTCAGACAAATGATATACGGCTCTTCATATAGACACGCTTCCAATTATCATGAAGCAGAATTGCATATGTGCACGTAAGGCACTGAAACAAAGTGGGCCGAAATTCTTTTCGCGAAAAACCGGGGTCCCTCGCTAGTGACAGAGTGATTTTGTGCAGAGTCGTTATTCATTAGACTGTGCGAATCAATAAACGGACAAACGCGACACAACACCTGTGTGATTTGAGGGTTTAACCTCCACACGGTGGGTGATACGGCAACCAATCACTGACCACATAGCAGAGATGCAGGTGGGCACGTAAGACATTGAAACTAAGTGCTACAAAAATCTTTTCGCGAAAACTACCGGGCCCTAGTTATGCACTTTCAAATATCTACTTGACAAAAATAATAATAATAAAGAAACGCTTTATTGTAGTTTCGGATGATAACTTTATATTTCAGTCAAATTTGTAAAAATGCTTATTACTAAACTGTTAAATTTTTAACAAGCTACTAAATGATACAAATTGGCTGAGAGGAAAAAAAAGTGATCATTGTATCATGAATAGCCTTAATCAAGCAAAAACAGGAACATCTACTCTATACATTGGTTGCATTAACATATTTTATCCAAGAAAATAAGCTGTTCGGTAACAAGTATTGACGCCGTGAAATTGTATTCATATACAGACTTGAAATACCTTAGTGGGTTTAATGCTGTCTTCAATATACAAGAAATGCTGAGATAAGGAAACATAAGCAATTGTCACATACTTCCGCAAACTGTTAACATGAATCATTTATTGCATAGCTGACTGATTAAACATTAGCACACAATGATAAATTTGAATTAGAAGAAATATCACGTATTATCTTATTTTATAGATAGTTTAAGTATGTTAGGACATTTAACTGTGTAGCATTTAAGTTTCGTTTAATCAAGTCCACCATAATCGCAGCTTGTTACACCCAGCGCTAAATCTTGTATCATTAAATCCGAAAAAGAATGGTAGCGAGACGTCTTCAAAAAACCGAATTAAATTTACTTTTCCGTTTAAAATTTACATATTTAAATTTGAACTTTATGCGACGCAAAACTGTGACTGCAAAGGAGAAATTTCCGACAAACGCTAACAAGTTGAGAGCACTGCCTATCAGAGATCCCTGGTACGAGCAATGATAGAGATTTACGTGTTAATTATACTCGGTGGTACTAAGTCATCTTTAATTGTAACACGTTTGGTCAGAAACACTTCCTGCATACAATAGAGAAGAATATTGTTACGGGAAAGGAACTGCAGGAAAATTAATAAACTGGCGTTTTCGAGATTTTAAGTGCAAATACACGTGTGTTCACAGTCTTCAGAGTATTTAATAACTCTTTAAAAGATCCAATAGCCATGTATACCTCACTGAGATGAACAAAACGTCATTGGAAGCATACATGAAGGTTTGACAGATATGATACTGAACTACATCGAATATAATTTAAAGGTGATAGTCTATGGCCATCTTTAATTTACATTATTTTACCTGCTACAACTATTCCTGAAAGTGTACCTGTATCAACAATTCTGATACCGTATTTCATGCTCTAAATGTTAATCTATTACATCTTTTTACACTGTTAGATTATAAATTACTTCCAAAGTATCTAACATTTGTTGAAAGATGAGAAAATTAAACACAATTTTACCTGTCTTCCAACAAATGGCCGATAATATGGAAATAATTTATTACCTAGCCATGTAAAAGGGCGAAGTTTACACCATTAATGTTAAAAATGTGGCTAAGCCTTCAGGAATACTTGCAGCGAGGGAAATGTTGTATTAAAGATAGCAGAGCACCATTACCCTTAACATGTACCGTCAAATGTGGATACTTTGGCTACAGGGGTAACATTGACAGGCTCAAAATATTAAATGGGGTGCAATTTCGTGAAGAAATGGCTAACTTTATCTGAATGTATCACACTTACGTATTTCAATACTTAACTATAAGTACTTATTTCTTCATTAAATTGTCCCAAAATTAATATGTTGAGTCGGTCAATATTACACCTGCAGTGAAAGAGCGAGAGATTTTGGTCAGCGCTCAACATCGAGGTCTTCAACACGGGTGAGAGGTGACATGAGGTGAGTATGGAGCAGCGCCGGAATGAAAGTCCTGCAGTCAAAGTATCCACATTTGACGGTGCATGTATCCCTAACCTCGTTCACGCCACGGCTCATAAGTACGCAGCGCCCTCAACAGTGGACAGAGACGTCGGTTTCACATTCAATAACGCAAGAGTGCTACAGTTGGAGATGTTGAAACGAGGTTGATAGCTGTCGCCGCTACAACAGTCCTTGTAATCACGTACCTGCCGCTGGCTTGTCGAACAAGTGCAGGAACAATGCACGCTGTTATCATGTTTCATTTACAGCGGCCATTACTAACGAGCACTCGGCAGCAAGCAGTCAAGTCGGTAAGCAACATTACTCATTCGCTCTCTGAAACAACGTTTTACAGCGCTGAGAATTGCAGGCCATAAATCTGTTACCCGTGCTACGGTATGTACAGAGCCTGGGAGTGTGACACGCCATCGTCGAGAGAAAAATTCCAGAGAAAGACTTACGTAACACGCTCAGCAAAGATACTGTTCTTGTAACACCACAACTGCATTTAAACCACACTTTTACTCATCATAGATGCAAATACTATTTCTTAGGAGGACTTCAAAACGCCTCTCTTTAAGACTACACGCAGAAAAATTTTGATAAAGTAAAATGAACAAACAAGCGTACAACAGTTGAATCAATCAAATATTTGGTTGCCTGACTTGTTCAGCTATCTCAGAACAATAGGGTTTAGCCCTAATTTTCTTTAGAGCAATAAAACCAAATTTGACGCGTTTCATAAATGGTTCGCACAAAAGGAAACCCTCAAATACATATTTGTTTCGACATTTACAAACGTATATATGGTTTACTGTACCAAATCATTTCATCAGAGTAGGCCTACTCAAATAGTAATCAAGTACACGCTGTTTATTTAATGAAAACATTATCTAGCAATTTTGAAAGTCGTCTCGCATACTGTAAAGTAGGATACATATTCACTGTAAACTTCGTTCAAACGATTTATCTAAAATCCTTGGAAGGCCTTACAAATGCTGTTGTTTGTGTTTAGCTGCTGTCAGACACAATGTCCGGCCAAAGTGTTGATACACAAGATGAACTACATTCACAATTACAGAAACACAATAGTGACAGCTGACAGGCTAATTTTATTAATTAGGAGTGCATTTACTTATCGTGTATTGTATTTTAAGTCGGCCTGTTGCAATTTGCACAAGAATACGAATGGGAGAATGGGATGGGATGGAGAATTAGTGAGGAATCCCACCGTTCATCTTGGAAACCGAAATCGAGATGATCAGACAAGTAATCGATCCCGGAACCTTCTGAATGCGAGACCAGTGATATACTACTCCGGCACCTCGCACGAAGCATGCTGCCAACCACAACACCGATGCATGCGACATTCTGCAAGCAACACGCGATCCAAGTTAGTTTCAATACGATAACCAACTGGAATTATGACTTTTTTTTCCTGTATACTTGCCTCTCGTGTCGTGACAAACCAACATCAGTTTAGGTTACACGGACGTCAGAATATCCTGGAAGGCCACTTGACAGTTCATTAATTTAAAAAGATACATATTAGAACTTGTAATATTATATCCAAGAATTCAGTACAAGCTTGATTTCTACTTTTAAAAAAAGTTTAGCATGGTTTGGTTGGTTCCGCCGGCGACCAACCACCAATAATTTATGGTCGAAAGTTGTATTCAAGTTACGTCAAGTGTAATATATCTGTACGGTATAGAGGGAAGAGGTTTCGCTTGCTGAACACGCTTTTCTTCCCGAGGTTATACGGTACATGAATGTTTCCCCATCATTTACGGTAGCGATTCCAAATTGAAGGCCTAAGAATGGAGAAATGAATTTCCTTTTAATTTAGAGCAAATATAATGTACAATTAGGCGTGCACTACAAAAATCGTGAAAAACAGGCACTTTAGCGTACCAAAATGTGTAAATATAAATACACATGGGTGTTTATAATAACTAATCAGTTAGGAAGGTATTCTGCCAATGGACCAGGTTTTGTCGATCACCAGAGGTTATATCTAAACGCCTTCAAACAACTCAGGTTTTAAGATGCCGGGAATAAAAAAAAGCCTACATATTTTACAGATCTGGGTAGTAATTTACTGAATAATATACGACGGCCGCAGCACGCATTGCTAAGATTTATTTTGAACAATGTACATTCAGTTTCCCTTCGTTGTGGTTTTGGTTGTCTGTCTTCATTTTCTTTTTCGCAACAATAACCCAGTTACGTCTGCTCTCGAGTAGGGTAACCATGAGTAGATCAAGAAGGTGACTTGAACGCTCGTATACTTCCCTTGGGTTGCTATTTTAACACATCAAGCTTAAACTGTGTCGTACCTAGCTTCTTATAACCGCCTTCAGCAGGGTAGGTAAGTTATTAAGGTACTTTACTGACAACGGGCACGTATTTTTTCTTCCTCTCTGTGTAACAGCAAACTGTCGACCGACAGGAACGTGGCCTGTCGGAACTGAGCGGAACTATTTAGAATGTATCTAGTGTACTGTATAGTTTATAAGATAGCCAACAGGGGCAGGTCAGTGTAAAAGGACCCACGAGGGCACTGAGCGGTGTACACAGGTAGACATGTAGAGTGTACAAAGTTTTGAAGTGCACCACTCCCAGGCCGTGAATAATAATTACTTGTTATTAAAATTCTTCTGAAAGTTTTAAACATTTGAAGTGGATCTCAGTTCTACGTTTTTCGAGTGATCTAATAAGAAGTATGCAATTTCAATTGATAAAGTGCTATCAATTTTAGTCAAGGTATTAGACCCTTTTCTGAAACAATGAATGAATACAGCTGTGACTTATGTGATACGACTTTTACATACAAAGTAAGTCTGAAATGCCACAAAAAATTACGCTAATTGTAGCGTATGTTGTGAAGATTGCTGTGGAAGCACAGCAGCAAAGTCGGCGTTAATAAAACACGCGGGGACTGTTTAAAATCACGGGGCAACTTTTATGCTTCCGAGCAATGGCGGCTCGTAGTTTGTTGCCAGGCAGGGCACAAGTTGCACAGAACTGTGTAGTGTTGTGCGCTAGTTGACGATACAGCCACAGATACGCTGGTATGTAGGTGCTGCTTATTACCAATGGTCATAAATAGGGACACCTGTTTTTCGCAAAACGTATTTTCCCCAACTTAGTTTCGGTGCTCTACCTGCACATCTGCGCTCCTGCTTCATAATCAGTGATTGGATGTTACAATTCTCGCGAGCCTTGGGAGTTTACCGGCAAATCACAGACTTGCGGTGTTGCAGGAACGATATTGTAACTGTCTCATTCAAATGAAATAAGGTTCTTCACAAGGACAAACTGCAAATAACAATGAAGCTGAATTACAGATGTGAACGTAAGGCACTGAAACAAACTAAGGTAAAATTATTTTCGCGAAAATCAGGGGTTCCTAGACATAACAGAACAAGTAGCCAGTAAATATTTCATGGTCATTTCGTTGGTATGCGACGGCGCGTTCACAGGAGTGTACAGTTCTCGGCAATTTATGCCCTACCTGCCAACAACCCTCGAGCCGCAACTGCTTCCGAGACACATAACTAAAAAGTGCCTAAGAACGGCAAGGAGGGGAGATAAATACGAGAGAACATCCCAGCGGCTACCGTGTGACGGAGACGTACCGCCCGCTGGGCCGCGGCTAGTTCGCGGGACGTGCGTGTCTCGTTTGTTGGCCTACTAGACGATATAAAAACAAACCACAAACCTAACATGTTCGCTGCATTCATTCGCTTGTTAACACCGGCTTCCGCCGTGCCTTTATTGTGTAGCCCGCGACCACGGTCATCCGTCTCCTTAGGGCGACACACGTCCGGCGAATCACGACCAACAAGAGTTCTCTCGCATCACTATCACTGCTCCTTCACTTCATCAATCTGAAAGTCAGTAAAATAATTATGAGCAATGCTAGGAAATAAAAGTTACCAATCTTGTGACGCCTTCCTTCTTCCGAAGATCCACGAGTTTTGTGGCGGAAATATTTTTGCACAATTATATCGCTAAAGTGTTTTGTGCCAACATACCCTTGAAAACACTGTAGTTTCTTGCCACATATATGACTCGGCAATATACTTCCGACACAACGTAGCTGTCTGCAGACCAATAACAGGCATCAAATATTACAATAGCGGGATTCCCACTGGCTCAGTCAAATAGGGTAACAGCTCTAAATACAAGCTAAAGCCAGTAATCTTCTGGTAAGCTGAACGTGCGTTGAAATCCAGCAAAGAGTCAAGTTTTCCCGCGATAAACCATCATCTCTAACCATTATGTTTCAGTGCCTCGCGTGTACGTCTTCAGCTATGCTTCATGATTATTGGCAGCGTGTCTTTGTTCAGACACGTCCCTCATTTGACTGCAGCAGTCAGTGATATGCCAGTAGAACTTCAAGACAAGCGAGAGTTTAAGTACGTTCAAGTAGTGAAAATATCATAATTTTATATTTGTGTAAAATATGGCTAGTTTTGTAGAAGTTACTTGAGAGTACACTTTCCTCTTACAAAAAAAATTAGCTCAGCCAGTTTTCCCATAATGACATTTCAAAGTGAAAATTTGCATATTTTTATTTTATACAAAACCTCAAAATCAAAAACATAATTAAATGAAGAAAAAAAACACATAAAAACTACATGTCACGGTCTGCGGCTTGAAGCATATAAAAACCCATTATAAAACATTTTTGCATTAAAAAAATTGCTAAAATATACAAAAAATTAGCAAAGTTTAGTATGAAGAAAAATATACAAACTGTGACTGAAATGCCGTTGTGGAAAAACTGAACGAGCTATTTTTTATTTGTAAGTGGAAACTGTACTCCCAAGTTACTACAAATATAATTTCCACCCCCCCCCCCCACTTGAACACCCTTAAAATATCCAATCACTGACCATGAAGTGAAGCTGCAGATGTGCACACAAGACATTTGAAACCAAACGGTGCAAAAATGTTTTCGGCACAAAATCGTGACTCTTCACATAACTATTCCCCAACAACTTTTCCTTAGTGGCGTATCTAGGTCGTGTTACAAGCCATGCGGTGATAAGAGGCTTATACACCTGAGGCATGAACGGTGTTGTAGTGTGCCGCGCCTATTCTTTTCTACGCGAAGCAGATAAACTTATCCACAATATGCTTATCTACGAAATCAACACACGGTTAAAACTAGGCTCGTATTATTTTAAAAATGCAACATGCTGATTAGAAACATGTTTTTGGGGTTTCTCAAGACGGCAAAAACTGTTTTTTTAGACATCCACCCAGGATTTGTAAAATACAACGTTGGAAGCATGCGTTGGACTTCACTACAAACTTTCTACAAGTAAACTTGTAGGGTCATCGTTTGAAGTCCTATACGAAAATCTTGAATGCCAGTTTGTCGCGCTGCGAATAGAGGCGATATGTTTCTCGTCAAGCGTGGGACACTGGCTGTTTTCGCTCCGATGTCTCCGCGTCAAACGCGGAAATCTCAAACCCGTTCACAATACTAGTAATACAGAGAAATTTTTAGTTTATATTTAAAGAGATAAAACATTTGCATAGGTCTATACCGTTGTGAATAAGGTAAACGTTGTTACATGTACACAAATGGTACAGTATCAGCCCATTTACATCCTCGGCTCTATGTCTTGACATTTCTTGTCCGACGCGCGTGGCGTAGCCCCTTTTGGCACGCTTCCCGCTAACAGACTGATTATAATACAAAAGGGGGAGGGGGAGAGAGAAAGAAAAAGATGGGAGGTGAGGGGGCAAAACAGTGGCAAGCATGTTGACCTTGAGCGGCAGCTGGCCTCGCGGATTGACTTCAATCTCGCAGGGGGCACGCGACAATTTCCTTTCGTGGACAAACCGTGTTGAGAATAACGCCTGTCCGCCATTCCTTCTTTCTCTTATCCCTTTTTCCCCATCCTCCATTTACCCGTGTTGTTTACGTCCTGACCTCTTGTCCTTGCGCACAGCTTACACATGGATACATAATAGAGCCAAGATTTTGACGAGGAAAATTTTGTAACATTTTCTTTCATTGACTTACGCGTACACCCAGCATCACGTCTCTCATTTGACTGCACCAATCAGAATTAGTTTATTGTGACATACGTCTGTGATTTGTCAGTGGAACCCCAAGACAAGTGAGAGTTGAAACATCCAATTACTGAGCATTAAACACCGTATTATTGTCGACGACTAAATAAAATACGTATGTCGCATAATTTAGCTGTACTGGTTGCATTTCGTGTACGTCAAAGCGTTTAATTGTGACACCTGGCACGGAAAAAGTAAAGAAAAAACTATGTGTGTGAGTTATGCGTGTGTGTGTGTGTGTGTATATATATATATATATATATATATATATATATATACACACACACACACACACGCATAACTCACACACATAGTTTTTTCTTTACTTTTTCCGTGCCAGGTGTCACAATATATATATATATATATATATATATATATATATATATATATATATATATATATATATATATATATATACCCTAAATATACAAACGTCCCAAAATAGTTTTATAGGATTACTCAAAAAATTTTAACTAGCTTACATATTCATTTATATTTCAATAAACATATTAGCATACGCTTATGTACCACGCACTGTTAATAAGTGATCAACTTACCGTAAAAATCATATGTAACATATTTACACGGGTTATTTACGGTAAAGTGAGCCCTCTTGATAAACGTCTTGTGAAGTTGTTAAGAATAACTCATGTGTACATACACGTGTGTACTAAAAGTTACGGTTTTTGACATATGAAAAACTTAACACTTAGTTTGTTACTGGTACATTAACAAGTGGCGTAAGAATACAAAGAGGCCGAAAGCAGAAAGAAATGGACGTGGCAAGTGCTCGCTCAAGCGTGAATAGCGCATACAGGTAGCGTTATTTTTTTTCTACAGAGGATGGTAGGATTGCTCGACATAGCCAGGAGCCATCTCCAGCGATGATGAATGCACCCAGGTTGCAGGGCACGGAGCAGGAGAATGCGGCCTCTATTTCCGGCGCGGACCCACTCTGAGGAAGGTAGGTTTTATTCCTAGATGGTGTCGAGGGGAGGCTTGGTCCTATACTGGCCCTGCGCAGCGGGGGCCATTGTCGCTTCTCGCCGCCGCCGAAGAGTTCCCTCCTAGACCTGGGACGTTCACATGCGAGCACTTCCTGATTTACCGGACATTCCGACACGAGCCCCTCGTAAACTGCCCTCTCCCGCAGTCCATTACTGTGCCGCTACGTGAACATGCTTACACACTCACGAAGAAGACATCTAAATATATTAAGACACGCTTTCCCGGCGTCTCCGCCTTCCCAGCTCTTTGCCACACACCTTCCCCTTTTGACCATAACTTCCTCACCAGCAAATAAACCCAACGAGCATACAAGACCATAATTGCAACTCAGTGTTAAATGTTGTGAACCTTATTTCACACAGGTTTTTGCCGAAGATACCCGAAGTGGGTTCTACATTAACTGCCAGCTTCAGAGAACTACTTACTTATCATGCCATTTGTCACCTCGTGTATAGCCATATCAGACAAACCTATTTAATTTAATTTATTTACTTATTGAGAGGTGGTCTAAGAATTCCACACTATTTATTGAAAGCAGCTGAATTTCATAAAATATTAATTTTGTGGATGCTACTTTGATCAGTTTCAAACGAATATCCATGAAAACAGCAGTTGTTTCAAAATTGACATTTTGAACAGAACACGAAACAGACAACGACTGCGGTACAGACAATATCAAAATTCAAACGTATAGATTAAAAATGTATTTTCATTATTTTCCTCCCGAACGCAAGTCACGTGTTACTACTTGCGCCACCTCGCTCGGTGGTGCCCGGTGAACTGTCACCTTGAACCAGATCACATTCTCTCCAAAACGCCGGGCGGTGCAGACGAATGTTACGTGACTCCCGGTGGTCCTGAAATTAATCATTTTTATTGCTCCCACTTCTTAAAGCTAATTAGCCACGGAGTTTTATTGCTCTGGGAGGTACAGCTTTTTTTTTTTTCCAAGCCATGATTACGATTCAGATTGAGTCCAAATTTTTACCAGAGTTCCGAGCGGTTGAAACTCTAGGATAGATGAGGTTCCATTTATTTTGGTGCATTTTGATATGAGTTTCCTGCACGGCAACTGTGAGTTGTCTGGCAATAAGAGCCCCGCCTACCTGCACGTTTGAAGCTCAGAAGTGACGGTAGTGTACGGACGACCTTGAGGCACGCATCAAATGCTGCATCACTAGAGGTGATGGAATATCGCGAAAAAGTTTTGTGCCAACACAGTCTTGAAAACACTGCAGTTCTGTGCCATATGTATGATTGGGTGAAATACGTCTGACACAACGCAGCTGTCTGCAGACCAGGCATTAAATATAACCATAGCAGGATTCTTATTGGCTCAGCACAAGCGATACACTGAAAGTACGTTGTAACCCAGCAAACAGTCAAGTTTTCCCGCGGTAAACCATCAACCATCATCTCTATGCATCGCTACAACGAGCCAAGCACTGAACTAGTGTGCAAGATTCCCGCTGATTTTTTTTTACTACGAGACTTTCCCAATTAATCTTATTGGTGAAAAGTCTGTAGCAATATTCGGTGCACGTTTAAATCTGCGTTTCACATACATTCGGTTAGTACATTTTGAAGTAAGGCGGCTGAAAAGGCCGTTTATAACTACGCTGGAGGGATTATAAACAGTATTTTTAACGAGTGACATTTCGTGCTTGTGTAAAGGTTCTATTTTCGAACATGAGCACAAATGCCACATGTGGAATAGTTTCGTAAAAAAAAGTATTTCCCACACAATAGGTATACTGTATTTGTTGTGCGTGGCAGGCGCCGCCGGCAGAATACACGAAATAGTAACTTGGGCATTTTTGTCGTGTGACGTTGTCGTGGCGTACCAGTTTATTGAGAGGCCAGTACCAGTACTTCGGAGTTGTCATCTAACATGCCTGTCTTCGTAACCTGTAGTAGGTTTAACCTTAGTGCGGCCTACAAACAAGAAGAAGCAGCTGGCGTCTTATCGTGGTCGACAGTTGGCCGGGGTTCAGGAGGTCGAGTTCGAAATTGAAGAATTCGTGTTATCTGGTGTTTTTCCTCCGCTTGAAAAGAAGGCACCGCTCTCCGACCCCAAACCTTCTTCGATTAACTGTTACTCTAAAGATTTCTGTGCATGAAAGCCTCTACGGATTTTCATTTATTTCTGGACTAAGTCAGTTGATTGATGCTCTGTTAGACAAGGTTTAAATTTCCTCCACCCCACTTATTTTCCAGGTATTTTCATCAGATAGCTAGGGCTAGGAATATTTCGCGAGTTCAACGATCAACATGCTAGATTCAATTACCCTGTGTATACCGAAGCCCTACCATCTGTCCATTACCTGCTACTCATTCAGACAGCAGACAATGAACGAAGAGACGGGGCTTGAGTATGCATAGGACATTGGATTATAACATGCAGGTCATTGAACTCACGAATTTTTCCTAGCCCTACCGATAGCTATGTATGGTTAATTACCACGGAGAACGGTGACTGTTCGCTAGGCTTCAATATAATGTATAGAGATGACGGCATATCAAGAAAATTTTTGTGCCAATATACCCTTGACACTATGGTTTCTTGCAACACGTATGATTGGTGATATACGTCAGACACAACGTAGCTGTCTGAAGACCAATAACAGACATCAAATATTACAACAGCGGGATTCTTATTGGCTTAGTCAAATAGGGCAACACACCTACGCACAAGCGAAAGCCAGTCGTCTTTTCTTAAGCTGAACATACGTTGAAACCCAACAAACAGTCAAGTTTTTCCGCGATAAACCAACATCTCTAATATTATATTAATTTGCGACGCTTTTTTTTTTCATTGCGGGCGTACCTCTACTTGATTGGGGCAAACACTACTTCTAGTACGCTACATCTGAACGTCAGTGATACGCCAGTAAACTGCCAGACCGTTCCACATGACCGTCGTCTTACTATACAAAGTGCAAGGTACTACGCTGATTTGGATAATATTCTGAAACAAAACGTTCTCACGATTCCTGCCATCTCTACAGAGAACCTTCCAACATCTTTAATTACTCTACTATAAGGTAAGGCAACAGAGCGAGGTGGCGCAACGGTAACACACTGGTACTCGCATTCGGCAGGACCCGGGTTCGATCCCCGGCTCCGGCCATCCTGATTTCGGTTTTCCATGATTTCCTGAAATCGCTCCAGGCGAATGCTGGGATGGTTCCTTAACAAAGGTCATGGCCGACTCCTCTGCCAGCTCCTGTCATTGTACCAAGTTTTGTATCACCGTCTCTAATGACTTCGCTGTCGACGAAGCGTAAAGCCCACCCATCTTACCTATAGCGTATGGAAAGGAATATTTCGAGAGTTCAGTAACCCTGCATGTTAGAATCCACTGTCCAGGGTAAACTGAAGCCCCGACCATTTGTCCATTATCCACTACTCACTGGAACACCAAACAATGAACGAATACTAATTTTAGTAGGCGGCGTTTGAGTATACAAAGGACAGATTTTTTTTTTTTTCGAATCCTTTTGATATTGCCTCATATACGGCAGTCCGAAAAAGGTGTTTTCGGCATATAATTAGAGATCGGAATAATTCGCGGGTTAATTTTCTTGTAGACTAACCTCCAAGAATAACTGTGTACTGGAGCAGACAACAGTTTCTCATTGGCTGCATTCTGGCACAGTGATATCACATGATTGGGCATGCATTTAGCTGTAGTTTTCCTTGATGGCTCAGTATTTCCCTGGAAGTAGTAAAATAAGTCAAGGGCCAGTTATAACAGTTTCAATAACTTAGTTGTTTGAATTTTAGCTTGTGCCCACAAGAAAACACGAATTTTTCACGTCTCTACACATATAAGGCGCAACGTGCTACAGCGCTTTGGAGACTCGTTTGGCACTAAATATTTTCACTTTTTAATCCCCCCTCTCCTTTCTCTCTCTCAATGATTAGCGGCATGTGCAAAATTTGCGTCATTATTTGTAAACAGACTATACTTAATTGACATGTACAGCATTGAACACAATCTGTGAAGTCATTGGCCATCGGCCATCAAGAGATGTGTGATTTACGTTTTTGACTGCTATACATGCGAAATTTTAATCTACTGAAGAAATTGTAATTATTGGCTAAAAGCTTTCCCCGCGGCAAGCCACGACATCGTATGATAATTGAAGACGTAGAGTGGGACATCTTGCAATAGTCTGCAGTGGAAAATAACACGAATTTAGCACGTCCTTTGACCAATGAGCATATTGCTACAAAAAGTGCTGTGATCCGATCTACCCACAAGGACTGCGAGAGCACACTGCCGTAGATGTCTGCCGCCGCCACCGGCCACTCCCGCCCCGCGACGTCCGGTTCGAGTCCCCCTCCCCTCCAATTACTGATTTTCCACCGCACCGGCAATTTTTTTCTACTACTTTGTTTCGCGTTGCCCTCGTCGGACCGGGGCCTCATTTCCACCGCTGTCAGCGGCCGCGAGAACGAGCAGCGAGTTGGTGGACGAACATCGCCCTGGGTGCCGCTGCTCCGTCAGAACACCATCTTCGCGCCGGAGAAAACAACTCAATCCCGTCATTTGCCCCCGCGTCTTCCCCTACCCGCTGTGAGACAAGTCCATTAACTCTGGCAAATACCTACACATGCAACTGAGTGTGTTCTATTTTCTCTGAAACTATCAATGATCTTCAACGTCAATTTAACACGGAACGTGTATGTGTGTATATACGGAACGTGTATGTGTGTATATACGTGTATGTATATGTATATACGTGTATATATATATATATATATGTGTGTGTGTGTACATATATATCATATATTTGTTTGTATTTTACAGTATACTACACACACAAATATATATATATATATATATATATATATATATATATATATATATATATATATATATATATATACGGCCACAACAACCGAAATAATAATAGGTACACTGGGGAAGGGGGAGGGACTCGGCCAGAGTCTGTATTAAGGAACCATTCCAGCATTTGTCTGGTGGGATTTCGGAAAACCCTGAAAAACGGAAATCTGGATGACCGGATCCGGAAATCGAATCCTGATTGCCGTTGTGAGGCGAATGGCCTGAATATTGCACCGCCGCTGTTACCGAGGGTTCCAAAAACTAATCGTATTACTAAATACAAAATTACTAAGTGTAATGCACATTTGGTACCAATGCTGAAAAAAACAATCGATACGTATAGTTGTCCGGATGAGTATTGCAAGAGTTATAGTGCCACGAAGTTAGCATGGTTAAGGAAAATTTCATCTTGGGGTGTTCATGACCCGAGTATATTTTTCAAGTGTTCAATAAGTATGGACCAGAAAAATTTGCGTTTTATTTTGGGCACTAGTTAGAATTCAAACAACTGTCACTTTCGCAACTTAGTTCTTGACTTACTTGACACATCATGTTTGTCGCTCAGTAAATAGTAAACTGAGCTGATTTACGCAAAAAAAAATTGCCACACTATGTTTCAATGCCTTACGTACACATCTAGCTGTACTTCATGGTTATTGTCTGTGCTTATTTGTAAATAATTGTATTTAATTTTACAATACCAATCAGAACAAATTTAACATCGATACCACACGACTGTGATTTGCAGTAAGACGTAAAGACACACGACAGGTAAAACATCCAATCATTGACCATGAAGCAAATATACAGAAGTCACACACAAACCAATGAAACGAACTGGTGCACCCATATTTTGACCAGAAATAGAGTTCCCTAACAAAAAAAAAAAGAATAAACTAAAGATATGGCTGAGCCAGCGAACAGCCAATGAACATCTGTTACCTACTAGAGAAAACATACATTCTTGGAGGCTAGCCTACAAGTCCCTGAACCAGAGAATATTTCACATATGTGTCAATAAGTTTCGAGACCTTGAATTGATAGCAGGCTATTGCCTGGTGATGGAGCAAACCTGGTCAAATTGAAACAAAATTACTGTTGTAGATATCACACTTTTGTTACCACAGGGACAACAAACACATTAGGTTGCCGGTACTGTCTAAACCAGGGGTGGACAACCTTTCTGAAGGTATGGACAAAAAGTCGAAGCAAATCATAATAATATTTTATTTATTTGCTTTGGATTCTCATTTAATTATCTTTTAGAAGTTCGAACATTGTCTCCACAGTATTTAGAAACAGATCATTGCCAAATATAAAATTTTTGTTTTAATATTTTTGTTGGCAGTGTAAATAGCTTTGAAATATTGTGCAAATGCATCAGCCTTTGGCAGGTAATTAAAATTGCAGTGGCGGGCCACCGTTCGGCCCGCGGGCATGTGGTTAGGCTTCCCTACTCTAAAATATTCCTACAACAGTTTGTTGCAACTTTCTTTTACGGAAGATGTTGTTCCTTCTACAGGACAGAATGTTGTAGGAACAGTTCAGATACTACCGTCTACCAAACTTGTATTTTGTTCCTATTTTAACAGAAGTAAGGAACGTACAGCAAAAATTTCTTTCCGTGTACATGACTAGGTACATGTACGTAATCTCAGCAGGTTTCTCCTCATGGCAGCGGTAAGTGGCGCCGAGCCAGCGACAACGGTGTCCCTCCTGAGAACAGCGGGGAGTTGTGGAGCATGTCGCTGACCAGCCCGGGCACCTGGCTATCGCCGTCAGAATACTGAGCGACCAGCTCCACAGAGTGATGATAGGCTGGCTGCCAGCAGGTCCAACAACGGGCCGCGCCGTCCACTTCCTCCATTGGTCAATCACAAAGCACTCCACACCGCGGCCGACTCTCTACGAGGGTTCCTGTACAGGAACGCAGTTACATCTTCACCCATACGCCTCCTGCCATACAATGTGCTAGTGTTCCGCACTTTGTACTTGCAGCCTTCACTCTATGTAACCCATGCGTCATGAATAGGGCCACGAAGTTTTCGTGAAAAGAAGTTTGTTTCAGTGCCTCACATGCACGCCTACAGGTTTTGCTTAGGGGCGTTCAAGTGGGGAAAAAATCATAATTTTGTATTTGTATAAAATACTGTGGACATTACTTGAGAGTATGGTTTCCTCTTACGAAAAAAATAGCTCAGCCAGTTTCCCAATAATGGCGCACACAACAGCAAAATGGCCTCACTGGCTAGCAACATGGTGGAAACGATTACAACCAGTCAGCATAAAGCAGCTGTCCTGCAAGCCGGCATTCAGGCCAGTAGGAAACCTGCCCCGACATACAGGAGCCAAACATACATGTCCACGGGCAGCCAATAAGCGACGAGGTTCGCCCTGTCAAATGAGCCGCCATGTCATCTTTAGAGGCAATGATTTTTGGTGAAAATAATTATGCAACATTTTATTTCAATGCCTCAGGTTCACATCTGCAGCTCTGGTACGTAGTTATTGCGAGCGTATATTCGTGTAGAGGCGTCACTCACTTGACTGAGCCAATGAGAATAACGTCACTGCGACACCACCCGTCTGTGATTTGCGGGTAGATCCCAAATATGTTGAGAGTTAAAAACAACCAATCACTGACCATGAAACAGAGCTGCAGATGTGCACGCGAGGCATGGAACAAAATGCTGCATAATTCTTCTAACCAAAAATCATTGCCTCTAGTCATCTTTCACATGACGATGAAACTGCGGAATACAAGGGTGAAAGAATTGAACGGAAGACCCACAAAAGAGTTCACTGACCAAACCCCCACCGGAGTCGAACCTCAGGTTGCCGTGTCGTAAGAGTGGGAACCCCTGATTTTCCGCAAAAAAAAGTTTGCCTCGTGCCCGCTTGCAGCTATGCTTCGTGGTCACTGATCGTATATTTTTAGCTCACAGCGCCATGGGTTCTATCCGCTAGTCGCAGACATGTAGTGTCGCAGTGACCTTGATCTGATTGGCACAGTACAGTCATATAAGTGATGCCTCTACACACAGACACGGTGCCGATAACCAGGGAGAAGAGCTGCAGATGTGTACACAAGGCTTTGAAACAAACTGGTACAAAAATCCTTCAGCGAAAAACAGGGTCGCTACGGAAGAGGTGTGTTCTGCCAAGGGACGCGGGTCTCTTTCCGAGTTATGTTTATCGACTGGCCGTCACTGCCAGTTTAAAAGTTCCGTTCGTTAATACGATGGTCAAACCTAGATACCGGAAAAATTCGCGTGTTCACTGACCAGTAGGATAGCCTCCAAGAATATATGTATACTCAAAGAAACAATAACTGCTTGTTCGTTATGGGCCTTCATTTATAGTTACGTTTTTGTTATTGGCTCAGCGACTTCCACTTCCGGAAACTGTCATAACAATAGAGGACCAATTACGAAATTAACACGAACTTATAGTAGTTGGAATTATAGCTTGTTCCTAAAAGGAGACACGAATTTTTCAGGTACCTATCGATAGTGCCCCATCACATCATCTTGCACACTACCAGTCGCAATTACTACATATGTCAGTTTCCAGGGTAACAACTTACAAGAATATCGCATGCTTACAACGCTTTATTATTTAAAACAGGTGGAAACAAGATCAAAATCGATGGCGCATATGCAATATTACATAGCTCCGAATTAACAACTTTAGCGAGTAAAAGTTATTGTCATGTCAATATAAATACCCATATATAAAATGTACCGCAGTCCAC
Source organism: Medauroidea extradentata (assembly GCA_003012365.1). Lineage (NCBI taxonomy): Eukaryota > Metazoa > Arthropoda > Insecta > Phasmatodea > Phasmatidae > Medauroidea > Medauroidea extradentata. The sequence continues at coordinate 38,344 of PNEQ01061996.1, read as the reverse complement.
GGCAACGTCTTGACATAATTTAACTAAGTACCGTAAAAAGGAGTGAGTAGAAACTCAAATTAAAGGCAAAAAGTTCTGTATAAACTCGATGTGGTATTTAATGTGGAAGTTAAAACATTTTAAATTTTGTTTCCATCCATCCCGTTTTAAGGTATGTGTTATGAAAACTACGTGGAAAACGTGTTTCTGAAGATTTGCATATTTTTTACAGCGTACACCAGTACATTTTCAACGGCGTTGCGGGCTCGGTGATCAGTCACACCAAGATCTGATGATTGTGAAGGGAAGAGGGGGGAGTTAGGGCGTCAACATACGAGCGTCGACAGACACCCACGGTATGAAAGGACACTCGCTGTGAGAGGAGAGGGGGCACCTGGTGGATGAGGGCGGAGTGGCAACTCTTGACTGCTGGTCAAGGCCGGCACGAACGTGGCCCGAGATGATGCCAGGGGCTGCCCACGAGCCCAGGGGCCTCGCCCCCACGTGGGCGACACGTGGGCCGGAAGCCGGCATCTGCCCCGGCCGACAACACTCCACGTCAACAAGTGGAGTCTCCCTCCCCCCTTTCTTTTCATACCAAAGCTTTTCTGCTTGCAACCAGGACCATGACTTTTTATTTCGTAACTTCATCTGCTCCACTTAGGTTCACTTTTAAATGGACACATTCTGTTAGAATATTTTATTTTATTTTGTTAGTTACGACCTCTCGGACAGCACAAGGCCTTGGTAGAGGTACACGAAGAGAGGGAGGTGAAGGGAGTCGGTCAGGGTCTTTTATTAAGAGGGTGTGGCACATAATTCAACTCTAAAAGCATTAATCTATAACTGTAGGTTTCTTGAAGACAATTTGCGAAAATTAAACAATAGCAATCCTTGACAATATATTTAGCCAACGTTTTATACAAAATAGTTTCCAGTGTTACGAACTTCTGAGGCACAATCTCTGACGCCGGAATCTCGTGCGTTTAACTGCAGTGCAAGAGATCACTCGTAACGAATTATTAACTTTGGATAAATATTTACTCATAAAGCTGGCAAATACCATTGTCTAGGATTGTCATTGAGTATTTTATCCATATTGGCTTCGAAAAGGCGTAGAAATCAATGAATATTTTCAGTGATTATTTATCTACTACGCACTCTTAAAGGCGGCGTAAGAGGCTAAAAATGACGGAGGCATAAGGGCGACCTTGAAACGCGCATCGAATGCCGCATTCCCTACGAGCCAAGCCCTGAACTAGCGTGCAAGGTTCTGGCCGAACCGTATGAGACCCTAAGCGGCAACAACATAATTTTATTGGTGGAACGTCTGTAGGAAAGTTTAGTGCACATCGCAGTCTGAGTTGTACATATGTCCTGTAAGTACACTTTGAAGTACGGCAGTCTGAAAAGGCCATTTTTAGCCATGTCGGAGGGCTTAGAAACAGTGCTTTTAATTAGCAGTTTGTCTTAACAGTGAGGTTCCGACATTGTTTGTAGTGTGTTTTCTTTTCGTACGTTGGCACAATGGACACACGTGGAACTGTTTCGTAGGAAAAAAACCTGTTTACGAACACACTGCACGCATTTGAAGCGTGGGGTAGGCGGCCGCCTTAATGATCCATCTCAGCATTCACCTGGAGTGATTTCGAAAAACCTTAAAAAAGCAAAAATCAGGATGGTCAAATCCGGGGATGGAACAAGGATCCTTTCAAATTCAAGGCGAGTGCTTCCCCACTCGTCCACCTCGCTCGGTAGGTAGGTAGACTATGTACAGTACAACGCGTGTCAATGTGTTCATGACTCATTATGGAAGACAGGACAGTCAATTACCAAGCGTGGCGTAGCAGACGTTAAACATTAGCCTCGCATTCGGGTGGATCCTTGTTGAATTTCAGGAAGTACTCAATTTCGGTTTTCCCACGTAACTCAAGGCCATATAGGTTATAAAGAAAATTATCGTTATTATTAGAACTTTTTTAAAAATACAAAGTAATTGCATTGTGTGATTTCAAATATTTTAGCACATTACCCATACTATCTAATTTCAGTGTAAATTATTTCATTCGCGTAGGTCAGTTGGTTTTTGTTATTTGCATGTTCCAGTAACTTGCAAATTTTGACTTTGACCTGCCAATATGGAAAGGCTATGAAAGCTAACATAAGTTTCACAAGTGTAAAACGTAGTCAAAAGTAACGTCTGTAAAACTAATAGTACGTCGTACAAATATAAAATTATGCGTTCTTGTCATGTGAGGTTCCTTAAATAAGCCCCGATTGATACTATTTTTATTTTTTTTTTTACAAGATGAGTAGCTTGTTCATGGATATACGCCATTGCTTGTGAATGTTGCGAAGTCGTAGATAAACCCACAAAAACATAAAAATACAAAGAAAATAAAAAATGCAACAAAAATTACTTAATTGTTTCGTAATTTTTGTTGCATTTTTTATTTTCTTTGTATTTTTATGTTTTTGTGGGTTTATCTGCGACTTGGCAACATTCGCAAGCGTATATCCATGAATACTCATCTTGTCTTGTCAGATATCCCCATTGCAAAAACTTTTCAAAGATTTTTTTTTCCAAGCCATGTAGCTCTATACAGTTTCTCGAGGCAAACGATAAAACGATTCTACAAGAAACATTTTGTTTTCAGATGGTGAGATCGCGATAGAAAACTGAACTGGGTAAATTTTAGTCATTTTTGTGTGTGCGAGTGCGTGTGTGTGTCCATACACACAAAAAAATTGTGCACTAAGTTGGCGTATAATGATTTTTAATGCTACGTTAGTTGCACCTGAAGCCGGTTACCATACCTGTGATTTAGGTTATAATCCCAGACAAGTCACGCAGTTGGAATGTTTTTTTATATATTAATATATTGTACTTACGTACGTCATTAGCCTTCCAGTCAGCTGAAAGGCTTGTGCAAATTTATACTAGGGTCATTAAAATGTTACAGCATAACGTAATGAAAATATATTTTTAAAAATTTGGCTTAAGGATATGTAATTATCGAGACATAAAATTATTTGCATCGCCGATACGTGTCTGCAATACAAGCGCACCAACACACGCGCCTCATTTTAAAACTGGATTTTGAAACAGAACGTGCGTGCCTCAGATCTAATCTGTAATCTGTTAGCAGGTGGCCTACGTGAGTATAACCCACGTAACAAAACTAGCTTCCATTTCATTTCAGCATGCAGTGTGGGTTCAGTCGCATAGTCATATGTACGCACAGCAGTGCATAAATGCTTAGTTTAATATCCCCACTGTTCACGTGTGTATGTGTGTGAGCGGGCATGTAAGTGATTGCAAGGGTGATTCTTTGACTATGTGTTACACTATTTTCACGCACATTTATAATATTTGCGAAATTCTCGAACTCGTCAATACTTTTCCGTTTCATCGGCAAACCTTTGTTTTATGACAACATCTCAAAACGTTACCTCCAACCTCAGCTGTTTTTAGGACGAAGTGTTTAAAAAGTTAGCATTTGCTTAAGGGCTTTTAGGTTAATATTAATAGTGGGTAGAGGGCGTGATAAACTGAAGGTCGAGGACTTGCTGAGAGACTGGATTATATCAGTCCGGTGAAGATCTCTAACCACAATACTTCGCCAAAGAGTTTTAAAATTGTATACATCAACCTGCACTATTCTACTGAAATGTAGTAATTGGTTGTGTGGTAACATTCTTCACTCGCATTCGAAGGCGATGATTGGTTCGATCCTGATCTTTGGTAAAACTGTACTTTTCTACCGTTGGTCTTCCATTTCAGTAAAATACCTCTTCCTAATTATTGGATTGTTGAATGATTACACGGGAATACCACAGCCTGTTATTATCAATTATCACATTACATTCGCAGCGATTAAAAACAAAATCCCAATGAAATTGCATCCGTCGGTACACAGCCATAGCGCGAAGTGACATATACCAATTTAGCCGCGAAAATCCCTAATATCCTGTTACATACGGCTTCAAAAGGATAACGTAACAAATGAACTGTCCTTGTCAGTTACCAGGGCCTGCATTCATATCGCCAATTAATCAGCACACAGACCTTGAAGTTTACAAAACAAGTTTCGACTGTCAGGCCATATCCTGCAGGTCCAGTTCCCATATAGGTGTGAAGTTTTTATTTAGCACATGTTAACCAGCAGCGACATTATTTCGAGGATTTACAACCTTGAAAGAACGTCTTTATTTCGTTGCTTCAGGCGAAATAATGTTTTCAATAGCACACGATACAGGTATTTGAATAATTGTTAATCAACGGCGTTTTAGGTGTAAATTTCGTCAGCATGTCACACCTCACAAAATGTTATGTAATTTTACAGAACATTTTCTTAGACATTGCAGCAAAAAATATTTTGAGATACTGCAAGCAACAATAATTTTAAATAAATGTAGCTATAGTAAATTATTAGAAATACCCACAGCTGCTATAAAAACAATATTTATGTAATGCAACAACATCAAAATATTACGCACAGAAAACAAAGATCGCATGCCGGAAACAATACTGGCAACAATAATTTAAGATTATAAGATGGATTGTAGACGAATACAAGGAAGATCAAAGAAGAGTTGGATGGACCAATTTGAAATTGAATGGTTACTAGGTAGAATAATAGATGAAGACGATGATGATTATGATGTTAATGATGACGATGCAGTGATATTGTTTTCTTATATATTTCAGTTTAATTTCTTAGTTTCTAAACAATTTTCTGTCATGTAAAATCTATTTTTTATTCCTTAACAATTATAACGGCAAAAACTATACAGTTAAGAAGGAATCTTGTGAACGATGGGACGAACAAAAGAGCAGTTCGGCAGAGGCCGGTACTCAGGCAACAAGTAGCGTTGCTTGATGTTTACACGTGTACGTCGAATTGAGATGTCTGTGATAACCTACATAGTCTGTTTAAAAATGTACATTAATTACGTACAATACAAATATGTTGATTTCAATCGATTTTATTTCAGAACTGTTATACTTACATAAGAAAATACACGTAACTACAGTCGGTGATTCGCGGTCAACAATACAAGAAGTAGGGCAACCATTCTTAAGGTGGCCACCTACCTCACGCTTCAAATACGTTGCAGTGTGTTCGTAAACAGGTTTTTTTCTACGAAACAATTTCACGTGCGCCCATTGTGCCAACGTACGAAAAGAAAACAAACTTCAGACAAGGTCGAAACATGTTTAAGAGCCCCTTAGAATGAAACAAACTTTCTTTTCCAGACTGCCGCATTGGGGAAATACCAAGCGGATTCGAGAAAAAAAAGAAATGTGAGTGAGTGAGAAATTTTGGTCAGCGCTTAACATCGAGGTCTTCAGCGCTGGTGAAGGGTGACATGAGGTGAGTATGGAGCAGCGCCGGAATGAAGGGGCGGGGGAAACGGGAGATCCCCGAGAAAACCCGCCGACCAGCGGCATCGTCTGGCACGATTCCCACATGTGAAAATCCGGAGACCGACCCCGCCGGGAATCGAACCCGAATCGCCTTGGTGGGAGGCCAAATAAATGTGGGTTGTATTTTAAATTATACACAAAGACAAAATAATAGGAGCATTGCTTAAAACCCAATGGAAATGAAGAATAATTGTAAAGCACTGCATATCAATTGAGTGGATTGCGTGTAGAGGTTATATTGCATTACACGCGCCGGTCGCCGTCACCCTTAGCACGGCATAAATTTGTGCCTCATGCACAAAAACGCAGTCCCTCAACAGCCATCTTAAGGCACTCCGTACATATATTAAGGATTATGCCATTTGAGCTTGCAACCAGAGTTTAGGCTAACTATTTCAGGTCCTTTGTTTACAAATCCAAAAAATGGCGCAGACACATTTAGCTTACTGAAATTTTAATCATAACTTTGACCAAATTAACAAAGTAACCGCGATATATTTATTCGTGTAATTTTTTTTTCTATTGTGAAATTCTTTTCACTCAGATACTGTACATATCAAAAATATTTCATCGAAGTTAAAGAGCTACATTACTATAAACTGAATCCGTTTTTTATGGGCGTACGTCATTTCGAGCGAATGTTGCCGAGTTTCAGAAAACTCCATAATACCACAAAGCACAAGTTAAAGTTAGTATAAACTGTTATAAAAAACATATAACATATACAGTACAATTCCGAAAAATAATTTTCGTATTCAAAACAGTTGGGAACACACACGCACGCATGGGGTGCACAGAATAATTACGGAACGTCGTACCATAAAAATGACGCAATAAAAAGTTAGGGCCAAATAAATAATCAGGTGTGTGAAAAATTTCCACAAAAATGGACGAGAGCAACGATGAAAACAGAAAAGACGAGAGAATCGAATAAGTTTTAAGAGAGACGAAACAATGAAGAAAACAGAAAATCAGCCGGCTTCTTTCAATGAAACAGATAGGCTGCAATAACATTTATGAAGTGAATGTATTATTGAAAAAAATTTTATACCTGAAAACATGCACTATCGATCTCGATAAACTTGCTCGCGTGTGTGTGATGTAGGTTATTTTGATGTACCTCGTAGAAGGTACGTCAGAGATGGACCATGGAATTATGTGGGCATCGTTAATAAGTAAAACTCAGGAATTAATAACAGGGCTAAGACACGCCTAATTTCACCACAGATTACATGTTGTGATGAAATGTAGCTACAAGCAAGCCCAGTGGATTAATGCTAGGTTAATTCAATTCGTCGACTTTAAATAACGTCGGCGAACAGACCCAACGTTAGGAAATGAGAAATTGTATGCATTTTCATGCCGCCATTCTGAAACATTTCTGTTTCTCGTTTGGGTAAACATGATGGAATAATGGCGGCAGGTTAATAACGAAAGGTCATGCGCCATTTCCTGTTCTCGGAGCAATTAACGAGATTTTCCTTGCCCAAAGCCAAGTATTATTACAAAACAGACATTAGGTCGTAAAAAAAATTTTGACAACCGAACGCATTACGAAGCAAATTTAAAATCGTGGGACGTCATTATAGTGTAGGACACTCTTACGGTAAACCCTTGTTAGCAGCTTAAAATGTTCTGTGAGGGGATAAAATTATAAACAATTTTAAATATTTGCCCTTGACGGACACACAAAAGTTTGCTCGTTTAGCATAAATAAATAATGTCTGGAATAACACTGTAAGTCATAATTTTACATAGTAAAAAAAAACGGCGCCCTTATAACTAAACCACATTCCTCAAGAATACCTGGTTTTAAAAAAATTGACAGTACCATGTTCCAGTACACAAAGAACAATTAGACAGTGCAACAATTTTTCATTGCCCATTGTTTTAAGAAACAAACGTGTAAATTATTATATAGCTAGCAGTCATTCACACGAGTTATGCATTTTACATTTAGTTTGCGCATTCACACATCCCAGCCCCTTTGTCTCTTCCCCACCGCGGCGATCAGGGTTCGAGTTCCGACACGGTCGCTCCCGATTTCCACGTGTGTAAAACGTGGTTTTATTGGGGCACTCCCGTTTCTTACGCTTTTGCATTCCGCAGTCGCTCAATTCTCACGTCATGCCATCGCTCAAGACTTCACAGCTAGGAGCTCACAAATAATCCCCCCTCACTTATCTAACATTTTTCTTCCGTGGTAACTACCAAAAAACACAAGAACATTTTGCCTATAAATTTTTGACTGGTTGTGTCTTGTTACGATAATAACTGAGGTTAATCCATCTTTAATTTTTAAATGCTCAACCTAAAGTACACCGCAAGTAGCGCACACGCCCGGCATGCGAAGGCAAGAGAAAAAAAATGCAAAGAAAAAGTTTACTGTGCATACGATCTCGTCTAATTTTAAGTTAACCTCTTCTGGCATTATTCATAATCCACAAGATCTTTTTCGTTTAACGTAGTTTGTTGCTTATCATATTTTTGATACGTCAAATTAGGAGACGATGCTGGCCAAAAAATCCTTTCTGGACGCATGCCTGTGAATGTTTCATCTTAAGTCTTGTTTCATAAATATTTTTTTACTTAATTTTTTCAGGCCGTAAAATATGAAGTGATAGGTTTTCTGAAGTAACATGCAATTATATGCTTGTTTTGTTACGGCGTGTGAAACCGCCTAAAGTAATTAATCGTCTCTGTGTGTTATACTACTATAGGCATTCCATTAATTACAAGTTTAAATAAACCACAGAACCTTACTCAGTGCTTTAACGTAGCCATAATATAAATTACGAAACTCTAACATATTTTATTCCCAAAAACTAATAAATTTGAGTTAATAGCAATCCTTCCCCCCACAACGAAACGTTACAAACCAGATATGGCACTAACAGGCATCATATCTTCACTGTAGGTTAGAAGACATACCAGTCATTTTCTTTACCCGGAAAATGCGTCTACCCTAATAAAAATGCTATACATATGACAAACAATATAATTTATCGAACATTTTCTTGTGGGAATGATTATTGGAAATGTAGTCAGTACCGTCGTGTGTGAGGTTTTCTCAAGGCACTTCCGTCTACTCCTCCGTCTTCATTCCGCCGCGTCCCATCCCTAGCTCACCTCACGTACTTTTCTGGCTGGTAATCAGCTGCAATCCACAAAGCTGTATTTTCAATTCATAAACGAACTTCCTCATGGCTTAAAATAAACTGAAGGTTATTTAGCAAAAGAAAAAACCTTCCTGGGAGGCGTAGTTCTAGCGCGAATCACGATAAGTAAGTGTGGGCAGGCACGCGCGATGAAGCAGTTAGGTTACCACGCGCCAAGCAGGGAATTACTGGGTTCACGGTGTCGCAACTGAAGCGGCGAATTCAAAAAAGAGGAAGAGTGGGGTCTGTGGAAGAAGGAAGAAGACTGCAGTTAGAAGAAACCGCCTCCTACTCTTCAGCCCGGAGAGTTGTGGTCCCGGGTTCCGAGAACACTCAGTGGGCGGTTATGAAACTCACAACTTGGAGTAGGGCAGGTCTTCTTAATCACGTGACCAGGTTATGCCGATGAAGATCTGGGGCTTTTAAGGACGCTGGTCTCGTAAAAGTTCACATTTTATACTTGTGCCAAACTCTGTTTAAATTTTACACATCAGATAACATGCCATTTCCCCAAATAACAAGTTAGGCCCCTTAGTTTTGAATAATCACTTATTGCGGTTGCAAAATTATCGCTGCCGTGTAGCAAAAAAAAAACTAATTTGCAGAAACAAGATAATTCATTTTAATACTAAATGTAACCAGCTATTTCAAGACTCGTTTGGGAATACTATACATACGTACATACATACATACATACATACATACATACATATATATATATATATATATATATATATATATATATATATATATATATATATATATATATATATATATATATATATATATATATATATATGTACACACACAACATCTTTCTGCCATAGGCGAAGCTACGGGATGGTCCGGGTATGCACAGGACCACCCATTAGGTCTGACAGGGGTCAACACAAATCTTATTACCAACTCTTTCATAAGTGGTGAAGAATTCCTCAACTCTTTCCACAAGCTCTTGAACAATGGGAACACTAAAGTATCTGCAGACAACCCTCGCAAACACGCATACACAGACGCACGCACAGAGATGGAAATATACAAAGCATAAAACTGTACACAGTTTTCTTCAGTTCATGGTGGAATTTACGCATGCGCACTACAGCACCCAGCTAGTTGGCTACTTATATGTGTTATAGTTTTTAGGTTTTGTAATTATTAAATTCGTCACTCAAAAAATTATCTTCAAAAATATTAATATTTCTACCAGTGTTATATTCAATGTCCAGATACCAACAACTGCTTAAATACCACCTTGAAATTAATTTTTTTTTCCGGGGGAGGACTCCCAGACCCCCCGTAATACAGAGATCATTGAATGCTACGACCACCCATTAGCTAATCTCTAGCTTCGCCTATGCTTTCTGCATCACTTCCAGCTGAAGATGTTTCTGAATTTTTTAAAACTAGCGTTTGTCAAACACGTTATAAAATGCATTATGCGTTAACTTCTGTTTGTAAGCGCCTGTAATTTTGATTTCACAAGTTTTTTTTCCTTGTTGCTACAACGCTACTGTCATTTTGTGACTTTGACAAAAGGTTGTGCAAAAACTATGGGGCCTACATTTTTATTTGGGGGCGTGACATGCTATCTGATGTGTAAAAGTTGAACAGAGTTTGGCATAAATATTTAACAAAAATGAGATCCAACGCCCTTGAATTTATGTAGTAGCTACAAAACCTACATATTTTACACGTGTAAAATATTACCCTAAATGTGACGTCGACAGCAATTGTTTAACACATTTTATTTATACTACACCTATATATTATATTTGTTTAGTGCGTATTTCTTCGATACTATGAAAAGAGTGTATTCAGCTTCACAACGTCTTGTTTACGTGTATTTGTTTCCTCCTAACGGGGTCGTTCGTCTACTTACAGCCTCCTACCCTGCTTGAGAACAGGATACATAAAAAAATTGTTTTGCGACTGGCCACAAAAGTTTTGTCAATATGAACCTCACCAAAATCTTTTTAGTGGTCACAGAATATTTTGTAGTCACTGCAAAACCTTACTGGGGCAGCAAAAAAAAATTGTGGTAACCACAAAATTATTTTGTGAGGTCAATGTAACAGCCACAAAGGTTTTTTTTTCAGTGTAGATCATGGAGGTAGAAATAGTCAGAAGATGCATTGTTGTGGCGTAGTAGAAGCCTCTTATTTTAGATGTCACATTATGGCGTCGAGCCCGTTTTAGGTTACTGCCACTGGTGTTTATCCTTCTTTATACAGTAAAACCCCATGAAATGTTAATGCAAGTAAGTTATGTAACTAAAAATATTTATTAAGTACGTATTTACTTGAAACAGCAGCTTGATAACAAATGTATCACACAACGGTAAAATTTAGTGAACTGTAGTGACTACGTAGTACACGTTTTTCTATGGGACTTTAAGCAGTAGCCCGATGAATATATTTGTCGAAAGTACATAGTAACCAACACAGTCTTACAAGTTTTTTCTCTACCGAGCGATGTGGCGCAACGGTAACACGCGTTCGGGAGTACCCAGGTTCGATCCCCGGTTCCGGTCATCCTGATTTCGAGTTTAAGTGGTTTCCGGAGAACACTTCAAGCGAAAGCTGGAATGGTTCCTTAACAAAGGCCATGGATGACTCCTCTCCCGGCTCCTGTCATTGCATCAAGTTGTGTGGCACAGTCTGCAATGACCTCGATGTCGACGAGACGTCAAGCCCACTTATCTATCTTATGTTTTAACAGATGGAAAGGGTCTTTTTTGCAATTCTGAGGGGCACCAAAAAAATGTTTATAATATACGTGCCATATCGGAAACACGTTTAAAACAATTTGGCAAGAAAACAGTAATTCCTAACAAGCTGTAAGTGCAGTTCATGCGCCACGGAAAATTAACTCTTAGTTATTTAATGCGAAAAGCGATGTTTTCAACCATATATCTCACTTGGTCTATTAGGCCCACAAAAAAAAATCCGCCCTTAAACATCGCCGACCCTCATTCCGCATAATTTTACCTTGAAAAAGGAGAGGGGTAACCAAATCATGTATGCGACCTACCAACGACTTGTGGTAGCCGCAGGGGGACGGTGGCTTGTCGGCAAAAGAAGTACACTCATTTTACGGTGCAACATTTGCATAATAGCCGCAACGATTACTCGCACGCGATGATGTGGACGGGCATATATGAGCCCCCGAACGGCTACAAGATGGCCTTCGATATCCAGGCTGTCATTATTTGACGTGAACGGCTATTTCCGTGGCTACGCGTGGGTTCACCTTCCAGCGCGACGGAGGGGTGCTCGCCGACAAAGAAAGTGACGTGCGTGAAATGTTCTTCCTACAAGTGACTGACATATCCACAGCACAGAAGCGACTGACATTTCCACGACTCACAGTCGACGTGTCGCTGAATTAATTACGGTGAAAGCGACGGCAAAGGAGATACGGCGCTCCGCAAACGAACCCTGATCGCTCGGACAAACAAGCCGGCAGACCATGCCTCAGAGGTAGCACCCGAGAGCACGTTGTTTCTTCCATCCGCCCACCACTGCCGGCCAAGCGTATCAATTCTTGTGTCTCGCTACACGGCCTGGTAAAACCGAGGTCTCCGAGTACTGCGCGCACTTTTGTTTATGTTGCCATGTCTAAGATGACCACCTGCCCAGGCAGCCGAGCAGGAGTGTTAAATCCTGGTACTGACACCACAAAAATTCTGGCACTTTAAACGAAAACCTGGTACATGGTAAAAAAAAAATTCACAACTACTTACAGGCATGAAAAAATATAAAGTACTAAAACATGTCTTAAGTATTTTAAGAGGAAACATATATTGCAAATGTTTAAAGAACTTAGTTAACAAAAATCAGATGTTCGTGTCTACCACAGATGTTAACTAAAGAGAATGCAAGCAAGTAAGTGTTGCCAACGCCTAACGGGCAACAGTTCGCACCTATGGCAAAACTTGGATGATGCTATAACCTGCAATAACTATATGCACAAATCCATGCTCAGTATTCAGAAGAAGTGTCGTGCCGAAACACCTTTTTGTTAAGAAAGGTTCTGCTGAAAATACTGGTTAATGATGCATTTTAATACAACTGAATGCAAAATTCTGAAATCCTGGTACATTCGCGTACCAGGACGAAAGTGTCGTGGTACATGGTACAGCACCCTGAAAACTGGTACGTCTAACACACCTGCAGCCGAGTGGTGTGAAGAACATCGGCAGCTGGACGTTTAAAGGTCATCCAAGATAAAGTGAGCACTAAAAATTTAAACTTTGAAAAATATCACTAGCCGTTACTACATATAATTTAACATGAACTACGGTTGCCGTACTACTTGTAAGGTTGGCAGCGAAATTACGGAATACAGTTCCTTGTATTTTCCTCTTTAGATTCAACAATACTGAAACAAAACTAGCCGAAGTCCACATAATTGTATTTTATATAATTAATAAACTTTTTTTATTAAACTGTATCGATTCATACTGACTGCACAATTTATCTTATACGCGCAAACATTAAGTGACGTGTCCAGAAATGTTAGACATGTCCTATCGTTAGCTGTTACGCGCGGAAAGATACGAATTGGCTGAAAATAGAACTTTAGCAGGGCTGCTTTGAGTGCTCACTTTATCCCAAACTGCCTATATTTGAGAGCTGATAAACGTGCATGAGTGATGTCTGCATTTAAATAGCATTCAATGGCGCAATCTACAATAACAAGGAAGCGTACGATCACGGAAGCGGATGTCGGAAACGTAACAAAATACGCAATATGCACCTGATGCATGAACGGTGTTGTAGAGTGCCGCGCCTATTTATTATCTACGCGAAACAGATAAACTTATTCACAATATATTTAACTATTGACAGAACTCACGGTTAAAACTACGCTTCTATCATTTTAAAAATGCAACGGGCTTATTAGAAAAATGTTTTGGGGCCCCTCAAAATGGCTAAAAACTGCTTTTTTATACAGCTGTAAATGAAAAAAATACCACCCGTGTTAGTAAAACACAGCGTTGGCAGTATGCGTCGGACTTTACTACAAACTTTCCACAAATAAAATTGTAGGGTCACTTCGTTAGTTACATAATTCGCTAAAAATCATACAATTTCCTGCCTTGAAAAACTCAGCCAACATGGAGAAGACGATTTAAAACAAAACTGCCAGGCAGATTTTTGATATCTGCTCTCATTTAGGCGTAAAAAATTAACATCGATAAAAAAAGAAACTAGAGAGCATGGCTTTAAGTATGTATTACCACAGGATTGCGGTCTTCTGCAGCAACAAACCCGCTATTGTTTTTTTTTTTTTTTCCCCAGTAGCAAGTGGGGATGGCCACTGTTACAGAGCTACGGTTGGTCGCCTTCCTGGAAATGAGGTAGAGGAGGCGAGGAATACGTCCTTCCAAGGACGAGAGAAAAAAGTACAAATAAAGAAGAGACCTCGAGAAACAGTTGGGGAAAACCCGCCGATAAAACTCACCATGGCTGCTGTCTTTTCATTCGCGATCTAAGACAACTAATTTTTCAGCAGCGAACGTCAGGGGGCTGTTTAGAACGTCCGCCGACTCCGAAACTCATTGCGTACAACAGGTGTTTAAGACGTGATATATACCTGCCTAATGACCTGCAACACATCACCCGGTACAATTAGTGGTTTCTTTAACAACAACCTTTTTTTATGTACGCCCTTATGATTTGAGCACAACTGTGGGAGAATTATTCTTCTATAGGTGGTTCGCGATAGTCAGCACTTTTGTATAGGTGGTTCACGATAAAGTCAGCACTTTTGAAGACCATTGTATCCAGAATAGTAATTTTAAAAAATACTGTTGATTTTGACTTCAGACTTCGAACTTACAAGCATGTTACAATCTATATATACCAACTGTTACTTAGATTGTTTTGTTTGTATTAAAAATTAGCATTAAACTATAAATTAGTTGAATAGCAAAAAAAAAAAGTACTAGGGTTTCAGGCTCTTATTTTATACTGAACAACCTATACTAGCACAGAATTGGAAAAGATCACGTGATGGGCACAAATACTGAGAGAAATTGTTGTAAATAGGCACTTATCAAACGCTTCAAAGTCATTTGCTGTGATTGCACATGCGCAGTCGAAAAAAAAAAACTGGAGGTGCAACCGAAGATCCGTTGTACTTGCTCTACGCCTGCGCTGCGTCGCTGCAAATGGCAGGTAGGAGCCCTAACAGGTGTGATGTAATCCTTGGATTTATTTTTGTTTTGTACTTCAAATATCTGATTTGCATACTCTGAGAAAAATAAATATCTGTTGTGTGTTTACTTGGGTGTTTGCTCTGTAAATGCACCACACAGGGAAGAAAAAAAAATGTGGCAGCTACAAAATATTTTGTCGGTATTAACCCTGCCACAAAACCATTATTATGTCACCACTAAAACATTCTGTTTGCTACAAAATAATCTTAAGTGAACACGAAATACAATATTTTTCTTTGAATGTTGTAGATATTTGATACTGTGTTTAGTTGATATTTTTTTCTTCTAAAAATAAACTGAGAAGATTCCGCCGTATATACTTTAAATTTTGTCTTGCACTTGCATGGAATACGGCGCATACGCATTAAGTTTGTAATTTTAATTGTTAGATATTCCACCATTATGCGATATTTTTACATAATGGTGACACACGAAAAGCGTGGTAGACTTGATAACAGTGATATGTTTTGAAACACTAAATGACAATATATAGTATACTTTTTGAACTCAAGTAAGACAAACATATCAATAAACATGGGAAACAAAGATTATAAAAAATTAGGCTAATTTCAGCATACTGCAGTGCTTGATAAATTTTTATACTTCAAAACCTATCTTAAGTTCGCGAATCTTTGTTTTTTAATACGCATCATCGACAATGACTGGATTCGCAAGTCAACGTAAAATAAACAAGAATATCGTACATGCTTGGAATAATCACATGATGCAAATCTCATGTTACGGTTCTTGAACCATAGCTTTGTAACATTGTCTCGGTTCTTGTCGGTAAATTGAAATTAGCATTGCTAAGTGTAGACAGTATACAAGCATAGGATGTTTAAATGTTAAACGTAATACTCTAACTACGGCGTACTACAACGTTCCATAGTGCAAAAGTGTCACAAGGCAACATGCAAGCGGACTCCTCAACAACTAACCTACATCAGTTTTGAACACTTAATACTGCAATTTGAAGGCGCCGAACGTGGCAGTGAAATATTCAGGGTCTCCACGATATAGTCAGGAGCGTCAGGGCGTGTTACGCCCTTGTGGCAGCCTGGCAGGCCTGATTCGCGTAACAGCTGTGAGGTAGACGCCCGACGTCACCTACGGCATGCTGGAGTGGCGGGGAGAGGTTGGCAACTCTCCAGCGTCGGCGGTGTTGGCACGACTGTAACCTGGAGAGATGAAGGGGGAGGCGGGGTGAGCGACCCCACGTCTCCGACTTGATCGAGGATACAGGCAGAGCAAGAGAGAGAGACAGAGAGACTGGCCACGCCACTTGGTAAGCTAAAGCGAATCCGTCTTATCGGCTTCGCGTCTTGCATCGGAGTGCTTGTCGAAGACTTGGGCCTGCGCGTTAACCCAGACGACCCGGAGTGATCACAGCATCCCGCCCTGGAGCGCGTGCGCACACACGCCTGCGCAGACTTCGCGGATAATACCACCCCACCACTTTCTTCTCCACTTGCATGCTGCAGGTGGCGTGATCCAACAGCACAACCCATACATGCAAACCCACCGGTAACTCTTTTATAGGCCAACAACTGTCAGTGAGTACTCGAACACAATTTTTTAGATTTCTATGTTTATGCAACGTGCGCTACCCTACACAATGCATTTCAAACCAGATATTTATATTTACAGGAGGCAAAATGACACGAATTAACGGAAAATAGGTCAAATATGGGTGCTCAAACGCTCTATGTCTTAAGCCATGATTTTAATTAATTAACTCTGTTTAGCAAAATTGCCTTCTTACTCTTCCCGTGATATTTTTACAGTATTAACGTTTGTGCGGCACTTTGATGTTTTCATTAGTCGCACATTTTTTTAAAATATTTCATTTGTTTCTAGTGAGTTGCATTAACCTGCTCCAAATTAAGTTTACTTGATCTAACCTAACATCAACCTAGAGAACACGTGTTGTTATAACGTTAACTAAATTAATCTAACACAATACACTACTGTTACTGTTTACTATCGCAGTTATTAATATCACAAAACAAGTCGAAGAAGGCTTACTTTACGAATAAATAGATATCGGCAGACTCTTCATGCATCATTTGGGTTATTATAATACTCACTTGTAACGAGTCGACTGATCTCGCTGACGTTACGGCTATATGTTATGTCTTACGTACATTTCATGCCAAGACTGTAAAGGAGTTACGTAACACAACTGTCGAAGACGCATGTATCGGAGCTGTACGAGCTGCTGCCGATACGGCACTTGATTGGTCCAGGTGATTTGATGACGCTGGGAATGGATGGTGCAGACAGAATAAATAAGTAGGAACATAAGCGACATGACGTGGTTTTTCTAGTTATCTCTTTGGGTTGTCATGGTGTCGAAGATCGTGGATGTGTGGTTACTGAATTTAGTAGGGTCTATTTTATAATAGGTGAGGGAAATTATACGTACTCGTCACACAACTTTGAATAGATATCGAGACACAGACAAATTACAGTATTTCTTGAATTATAAGCACTTGTTTAACCCAATGTCTCAAATTACACGTGAATGTTTTCACATGCCTGTACCATCCTGAGAGCTGATACAACAACGATCAAAAAGCTTCATTACGCCGCTTTTGATAGAGTTAGTAATTCTCTGATGCTGATCCTCGAATGGTCATGTTAACCGTTTCTAGAAGTAGTTATACAAACTATCATTACAGTGTCTGAAGCACTGCAAGTGGTCATACAAACCAATGACTAGAATCCACGTGGCTTTGTTTAAATTCCTGTACTCCCGAGCTGGGACGATAGCAACAATGAAAAATTTTCCCAATGTCGCTTCTGATAACGACTGTTCATTTCAAACTGAGCACACTGCAGCATTTATAATAACCAAAAGCTACATTTAATCAGTGCCATAGAAGAACAGTTTTGAGAGGCGTGAAACATTTACACTAGCTTTTAGTTATAATTATGTTTTCATATTTAAAATAGTAATAATGAATGTAAAATTACTGAAATAAAAATGTAAGCAGTGCTCACTTTACCGTGAACAATCTATAGCATTATATATTCTGCGGTGCAGTTGAGAGTTGCAGTACTTGGCACATCGTGCTATTGAGGTCAGACAGCGTGGACTTCACTATGCACGTCTGACGTAACTGTGTACTCACACTAGCTGATTGGTGCTAACACCAGCGAGAAAAAGTCGTATTTTTAGATATTTTGACAGGTCCCAAAACTCATGCTTTTAACTATGTGTTGTTTATTTAAAAAAACACATATATGCATAATTCTAAGTGCGTTTTCTTTAATTACACAATTAAAAAATATCGGGAAGAAATCCAGCAGTACGACGTACCGTAAAGTGAGGTTACTTTCCACCACCCCATTAATTTATTTTTAAATAAAAATGCTAAAACACTATTTACGGTAAAGTAATGTCGTTTATGACTGCTGTGTAAGGTGAAATTTTAATCCCTTTAAGAAGATGTTAACAGTTATTTCAAAGGAAAAATTGTGGTGTAATGTTACCCCATAATATGGCAAAGTACCTTACGGTACACCAAAACACGAGCAACAGGCTATATCACCGTTGTCAAGCTGTTACTGTTTTCGTAAATTAAACGAATAATTCAGACAAGATAAGGGTTTTAAAGTTACTGCGCTTTAAGGACTGTCGTATTATTAATACTGGTCCGTTGGTGCTAGGAACTGATTTACTTACGCCAATTGCAGAGTGAGCCTATATAAAGTAGTATTGTGAGGTTACGATATGTTTAGTTAGTCACTGAATTGTTACGGTTAGGGCGGTTGGAACATCGTCGTATCAGGACGTCCTGTGTTTCCTGGCGCCGAAGTTGCCCGAGCGTCGATATGGAGTAGACAGATGCTGTCGATGGCGTCACACGCCCAAAGGTATTGAGTGGGTCATCATAACAAATAAGTCGGGCGAGGACTTTATAAAAATGCAAGTATTGAACTTCCTCCCCTCCCCCCCCCCGGGGTAAAAACAGGTAAGGGGTGGCACGGGCGGCTCCAGCTCTAAGTTTGAGGGAGGGAAGGCAATTCCTTAAAAAGTAGATAAACCTACAGTCCCAAGTAAAGAAAATGGGGGTCCGGAGGCTTCCACGAAAAAAAAAAAAAAAAAAAAAGGTTGGTTTTTGAGGTGCAAAATAATGCATTTTAAGAGCTGGTACGGAAACAGGCAGGCGATAAGAGCTATACTCTGTCCACTCTAAGGTTGCAGCATAAATTAAAATTGCTGACGAAATAAATCAAAGCAATTGAATTCTACATTGATTCTTCTCATTCTGATCGTGCCGTAACACAGTTACCTTGTATTTTTCAATATTTCAAATGAAATTTATGCTATGCAATAATGTTACTGACGTTCACTTGAATGAATTAGCTGCAACCTTAGATTGGATAGAGTATAGACTGGCTCTGTGCGTCAACAGCCGTGCGGGGCTTGTTTTGGTCGTTGACTTTTTCCTATAGGACTTCAGGCAGTGACCCTATTTTATTTATTTACGGAAAGTTCGTAGCAAAGCCCAGCGCGGGTTTCTCTAATTTTTATTTACGATTCCAGTTGGTATTTTCTACGAGACAGCGGTCTGGAAAGGTCATTTTTAGCCATTATGAGGTCCTCGGGACCCATGTTTCTAAGCAGGATATCTAGGGGGGGGGGGAATAGAGAAGCATAGTTTTAAATGTGTTTACATTTTGTAGAAAAAGGTATCGAACACACATTTAGTAGTATCTCTTCCTAAACACGCTGCAACAGTAGTCATGCGCCAACTGCATAGGACTCTTAAGACATTTCCTAAACAAAAAATTTAATATACCACTTTAAATATTTGTAATATGTTAAGGACAAACTATACATACAAGGTCAAGCGGCCCCGGGCACCATGCCCCCACCCCCATATGGATCCGCCCTTGAAGGGTGGTGACAGTATGGGGCAACGAAGAAGTGTACGGACGGAAGAAGAGAGAGCCTCACGAAAACTCCACGACAAGGCAACGTCCGCCACGTTTCCACATGCGAAAATCGGAAGCGGCTCCCACCGGGAATCGAACTCGGACTGGCGTGGTGGGAGGCGAGTGTGCCGACCACTACATTTCTACGGACAATATAAAGTAAATATCCAGAGCCATTGTGAAGGGAACAAGTCTATATAAACGCGACTCCCGCACAATATTCTTCGTACCTTCCAGTTACGGATGCGTTGGCGTCTGATGGTCATTCGTATGCGAGCATAGATCGTAAAATCTCTCTCACAATGGGTTCGATAACAGTTCACGAGCCTTCCAACTGACCTTGGGCACTAGAGCTGTAAAAAGAAGAATAATGGCCGAATGGCTGCTTTAACTTTAGCAGCAAGAACGGAAATAAACCCCAACTAAAGACGTCACTAAAACGTACTGCAGTTGAAACGTCCTCCACTTCGTAGCTAAGAAGGGCATTGAGGACGGCATTTAAAGTCTCCCAACATATTTCACAATGACCGTTAAACTTTTTTAAGAGTTTAACCATGACAATGCGCGATGTAAAAGAAAATTCTTGCCTCGCACAACACATTTTCGCCGTTTGATAAATATACTTGAGCGGTGTCAATAAGTGTTTCGTTAACAACATACCTTACGCCTAATTTTGTTTTGAATTATTGGTTAAGAGCACATAGTAGGCATACACAAACTATTGCTAAACACGGCTATATATGTTCACAGGAGTTTCGAAATTAATATACAAAACCACAAAAATAGCAATCATATAAAACCGTTTTTGCAATACTTTTGAGCAAATATCTGCTAGAAACCCGTATAGTTTTACAAATAATTTTTTTCGGAAGCTGGTTTTTCAAGGCCATTTCTTTGTGAAAGTGCAACCAAATGTTTGTTTATCAAGAAACGCATCGCTTTGGCAAAACCAATGCTCTACGATTGCTATTTTTTTTGTACTGACTTCCAGTTTCCTACAAAATTTTTAATAAACGTCTGTATCGTTAACTTACATAACACGATTCTTAAAGGGGCAACGTCTTGCTAGAAATCTTTTTCACGTTCACTGGTCTCAAGATGCCGGTAACGGTATTTCAGGCGCCAATAACGTATAGACCAACATATCTGCTTATATGACATTGAACAATAACGTATAGAACAACATATCTGCTTGTATGACATTGAACAATAACGTATAGACCAACATATCTGCTTGTATGACATTGAACAATAACGTATAGACCAACATATCTGTTTGTATGACATTGAACAATAACGTATAGATCAACATATCTGCTTGTACGAAACTGAACAATAACGTAGGATATATATCAACATATCTGCTTGTATGTCTTTGAAGAATAACGTACAGATCAACATATCTGCTTATATGACCTCGAACAGTAACTTATACATCAACATATCTGCTTGTATAACCTTGAACTGCAACGTTAAACAGAAACAGTCATTATGATACAAATATGCTAATTGTAAGCACTTAAGTAAATAAAGTTAAAATAGAAAAAGTACGGAACAACATTTATATGATAGCTATTGATATCCTTCACTCTGTTTAGCAGTTAGTGCAGACTGCATCTTCCGCGTGTATTGTGCGTGAAGATAGGACTATGTAGAGTGGTCTTGTACTATAGGCTATATACTTTGTGAGATGATTTTCTATACTAGATTGGATAGAAAACATATATAAACTAGGTTGTAATATAACTGGCAAGTAAACTATACCTACCCTTGAAATTCGATATTTCGAATGGGTTGTTAACTGAAAATAATAACATTTATGTAACAAGATAAATAAAGAATATTTATTTAAGTAATACCTAGCACATGAGAACAACCAAGGTTTGATACCTCCCTTATTGTACAGTACATCTCGCATGTTTTTATTCCATTCTATTCAGGGAATCACGCGTGATACCTCCCTTATTGGACAGTATGTCTCGAACGAATGTTCTATATTCCATTTTGCACAGGAAATAACACCAGCGTTTGAATCTGTAGTTCAGGACATTGTGATTTCTTGCCGGCTCTGTTCGTATGCTGGCAAGAAGTGGTCTGAACTGCTGCAGACTTATTCAAATTTGTGTAAGTTAAATTGTTGCAGAAAGTATTCATAAAGTGACAGCTACAAAGCCGTTAGAAAAACAACGGAAGAAATAATGGAATATTATGGCCGTATGATAAGAGACAAGTACATATCTTGGAACACACACTATCGTCGACAATGGGCGCATCTGCATGACACTACAAACAAGCGTATCTCATCCTGGAGCTGAATGGTCGGCTGACATAACAAGGTATTCTGGGCGGAGTCACAAGCAACAATCGCATAAGTCGCGCTATGCTCTACTTCATTTGACGAGCCAACTTTCCCGCAGTAAGAAAGAGAGAATAGAGGGAGAAAACAAGATCAGAAAGGAGCACAAATCGGTTTTAAAAAACCTGAGAAACACTACACTGCAAAATAATTGTATATTTACAGATAAAATTCTTGAAAAAAATATTTTATGGGACTACGAAAGATTTCTTTCGTAAATTGAACAATGTGCAAGAAAAACGTTCGTAGTTCTGTCGAGGACTTTTCTGTCAAATGACTTCCCAAGACTTTGTTTTTGCACAAAAGGCCAAAATATGTGCAAATGAATCATGCTGAATCCATCAGTTTCAATTTCACAACGCAACTCTTGATGGCCGTCTCAAAATTACAGTAACGACTACGGATGTAATACAAAGTAAGGAGAAAGATGTACGAGCCAAAAGGCATAGGTCGACTTGTATGTGTTTGGGGTTAATTCGAAAATAATTGATATAACTAAATACACAGGTTCAAAAACTTCTTTGGCAGACTTACTCATGTGGTGTACGATCGAGGAAAGTAAATCACAAAAATTTGAAGTAAATATTACTGCATGAAATAGTAAATCCAGAGGTAATATCAACAGTAACTCGCTTGCTTTTAAGTATATATTTCCTGTTGCTTTCGTTTTTTTTTTTATAGAACGGCATTCTCTGAGTAGCTACCAATTAATGAAATATATTTAAATTTTGGTTTACTACACTACAAACACGCTACCAACCTCCGTTATTATATCAATTCTCAAATGGGCTTTCGTAGTGGCATAGAAAGTACCTCTATAATATTTTTTCACGCACATGTATTTTGCAAAATAATTTTATTGTTATTATTATTGTTATTATTATTATTATTATTATTATTATTATTATTATTATTATTATTATTATTATTATTGGGCTTTACGTATCGTCGATAGTGAGGTAGGTCATAGAGATGCTGCAAACAACTTGATACGAGGATGGGAACCAGGAAAGGAGTCGGCCATGGCTTATGCTAATGATGAATCCATGTACTTGTCTGGAGCTATTTCGGGAAACTTTGTAAAAACAAAATTAGGATGGCTAGAGACATGGAATAGAAACCCGGGTCCTTCCACATGCGAGTCCAATGTGTTACCGTTGACGCGCCACATAGCCTCGTTAGGTTTGTACAATAACGAGAGGTTGTATGTATGTACGGCAAGAAACATATTTCAACAGATCGATATGAATACCAAGAGCCTCGCCTGGCGGACGAGCTAGCGGCGACGGCAGTGCAATTGCTATCAGGTTAGTAGTTGCACAAGACAAGAACCTCAGCGATTCTCCCCACCTGCACTGAAGTACAGGAATATACGGGGAAAAATATTTTGTGGCAGCTACAAAATACTTCCTGGGTATTTACCCTGCCAAATTTGTTCTGTGGTCACCACAAAAACCTATTGTTGACACCACTAAAATCTCTGGACACCAAAAAATTATTTTGTGGTTACTACAGAATAATTTTGCAGGGAAGACTTCCTACAAAATGTTTCTTTCAGTATCTAGGGGAAACAGGGTCTATATCATAATGGTCACCTAGAAGGCCTGTCGCTCGCGGTACCATGGAGAGGGTCAAGGTTGAAATCCCTAAATGTGTCGCCCGCCGCAAGTTGACTACAGATAGATAGTCTCACAGCCTTCAGCATCATGAGCCAGATAGGAACGTCAGCTCCGATAGGCCTATAAACTAAATATAAAAAATCCACTTTAGTTCAACGTAGTTTATCTGTTCTAACTGTTAGCAACCGCCCCCCTCCGAATTAATTATCATGTAGTCCCATATTTAACTCCTGTATAAACGGCCAGAACTGTTCTTATACAGTTATTCATTTACCTCTGTAACTCTCCTGAGTAGCGAAGCACCTAGTGTACAGCCATTTTAATGGTTTATAACAGCATCCTCGGTCACGTATTTCTACCACTAAGCTTATTAAATCTGCGGCCTGCTTAAAGTATTCTTATTCATATGTTGTTTATATTCGGCTACGCTGGTCCCGTGTGTTAGAAAGCGACTGGTGTAAACACGTTAGCGAAATGAGAGCGTTATATATCAGAAACCAGATTCGTCACTATCAGAACCGGTTCAGCAGGTAGAAGCAATGGAAACACAACGGGGGACCAATCGGAGGGGGGCTATGTCGGGCATCCGTCGTGAATCAATTAGAAAACGCTTGTCACGCAAAAAATAACTAAGCGTTTATTTCCACCTCTGTAGTATTGAACTTTTAGCAATGCTTGTTTACGGAAGGCCACATATTTTTCAATATACACAAATTAGCTAAAAGCGACTGAAATTTTCGCTTGCACCTAGTATCATCCTTAGTAAAAATAATAATTATAATAATAATTTTTAACCACAGGCTCAGGAAACCTGCTGCATAAGACAACAGCACTCTGTGCAGAAAACACTCGACATCAGCAACTGAGTCGAAAAAAAACATAATCTTTGTTATCCTCTGTTTAGTATAATTTCAGTACATTTTGACAGTTTAGGAGCACATAATAGTTGAGTGTTGTGCAGGGGCGGATTTAAGGGGGGGGGGCTATCGGGCTGAAGGCCCCCCCCCCCTTAAATTGTGTTCAACATCATGTAGCCAAAGTTATGTCCAGTCGCCTCAAGGAAACCGTAGTTCTGTTCTATGATGATTCAAGTACATTTAATATGTCCTACTTGTATGTATGTTATTTTTAATGTTCTGTAACAGGAAACTAGCACACTTTTGAGTTGGCTGTTTTTTACAATCTATGAAATCACGTAATAATCCCCCAACCCGGCTCCCACTAAAATATGTTTCTAAATCCGCCACTGGTGTTGTGCATGTTTGATGCAGTGCATGAAGACGCTTTAAGTGACACATAGGGGCCTAGTCCCCAGTTTGTAAGGTATATTTTGTCTTGCATTTTGAATAACGGTACTTGAATGTTAACTGTAATTGCTTAAATAACAGTTAAAATTTACTTACGTTACACGAAACCGAGTATATCTTGCTGGATACCGTAAACCGGGGTTACTTTGACATTTTCGGGGCTACTTTGACTATTCAAAATATTAGTTTTTTGGTTATCTGGTAAATAAACAGATAATCTGAGCCGAGTATTTTAAATAATTCCTTTTATCCTTATAGCTAATGTTTGAAACTTTCGTCACTAAACAATATAAAAACCAAAATTTTGAGTGGTCAAAGTTACCTCGCAATGTCAAAGTATGGTACGGTAGTAGAAATACCTCAACTACAAGCAAAATTTCAAAACTTATTTAAGAAATTCAAGACATCGTCGCATAGTATTAAATTATTTAAAAGAACTTCAATTTAATTTAACAAACAAATAAAATCATCATACACACAGATTAAACTGGTTGAAACTAACATTTAAGACGCCCGCCTACTGGCCGTGTGTGTAGAAAAATTCTCGGTTGGTTTTACGGAGGCTGTCCATTATTTTATAATAGAGATTCTCGCATGACAGAGAAAATAAGTGACATAATTACACTGTCAGAAACGACGCATCCAACTATGGACAAAACATTTACGGCATTTTAAGTAGGTTTCTTGATAAACTCGAAACCTGAACATATATAACACATATAGACGTCGTGTTTGTCAGAGTATTTTAATATACTACACAAACATGAAAAGCGATTATGAATTTTAT
Organism: Medauroidea extradentata; assembly: GCA_003012365.1. Classification (NCBI taxonomy): domain Eukaryota; kingdom Metazoa; phylum Arthropoda; class Insecta; order Phasmatodea; family Phasmatidae; genus Medauroidea; species Medauroidea extradentata. The sequence continues at coordinate 12,543 of PNEQ01061996.1, read as the reverse complement.
GGTTTTATTCCCAGTTAAAATATTTGACAGAATATCGTAAACATGAAAATCTCATATCCTTACAGCGGTATTTTTATGGCACTGTCGTTTCCGTCTTATCTTTACTACCTGCGGCCTATTGCCCTAGCTGCTTCTATCCACGTCCTTGCAAGATGTCTAGGGTTCAAGGTCGCACACCAGAACCTATACAGCCCAGTGGTCTTGATAATTTAGACATGTTTACATTATTTCATTGATATCCAGCTCGCCAACTAAGTTCATCTGCTGAGTTTCGTACCGATAAGTGTTTCTACGCCTGTTTTTTTATTAAAATTAACATTATTAAATTCGAAATGTGTTCATGTGTTACTAAATAAATTCCATCCACAGCCAGAGCAAATCATTGGTTCACATGGAGTGTGTTGCACAAAAAGTGCATCTACTCCATAAAGTAAAAATAAACCACAACTGTTCGATTTATTTGAACTACAATGACACTCAACACTAAATACAAAACTTGCTTTGAACGCCCATGTATTTCTTACACAGATATGTCCGCCGTTCATCAAAACATCTACCAAAATTTGAAAGTCGCCAAGTATATTATCACTGTCCGCCCTAGTAAAGATATTCTCAACTTTGGCAAGTCAAGATGTTCCTAGCTGAGGGTACTATAACATAACACTTAAGATTTTTGACATTAACTGAAGCCCTACGACGGAAATACGAAAGGTGGAGGGAAAACGGAAATACCACGAAGAAACCCGACAACCGAAAACGTCCGCCGCGTTTCCCACAAGCGGAAAATCAGGGCTCTAACCCGGATCGCCTAGAGGCGTTTCCAAAAGCTAACGAGGATAGGGTATGTAAGACAAAATTTCAGCCTCCGTCATAACGTAGGCCTACACCAAGTTACGTTCACCATGACCCAATGATCACCTGAAAGCTTCTCAATCAACTCCTTCTTAAGAGTGCGTTGTAGATAAATAAACGCTAAAAACATCAATTGATTCCCACGCTCTATTCTAAGCCAATATGGATAAAATACTCAATGGCAATCCTAGATAATGGTATTTGCCAACTTTATGAATAAATATTTATCCAAAATTACTAATTCGTTACGCGTGATCTCTTGCGCCACAGTTAACTGCACGAGGTTCTGGCGTCAAAGATTGTGCCCCAAAAGTTCGTAACACTGGAAACAATTTTGTTTAAAACGTTGGCTAAAACTATTGTCTAGGATCGCTATTGTTTAGCCATCTTAAGAGTGAGTGATAGTCGCCATCTTGAATTGTTGTATTTTGTGTCATAACGTTTGTTCTGGGTAAATTTGTGGAACCTTAACCTAACTACGGAATATAATACATACTGACAGAATTTTAGACACGTAAAAATATTTTTGTCGTTGCTGTTGTTACAGATATAATTGCAGTTAGGAAGTTTTTATTACTTTCTTAACTGCAATTCGATCTGTAACAACTGTAACGGAAAATAAGGACGTATGACGTCAAAAATTATATCACTATGTAATATATTCCGTAGTTAGGTTAACGTTCCAAAAATTTACCCAGATGAAAAGTTATGACACAAAATAACTTACAAAAATTCAAGATGGTGACAACCACTAACTCTTAAGCGGCTGTTAGCAGACAAAAGTCGTCACTTGGCGAGAAAAAATTTAAACAATATACATAACTAAAACCACTACGAAATGAAACTGCATGCGCTGGGTTCAATATATCGAATAAACAAGCATGTAACGAATATTATATGTATAGCAATTTAAGTAACGAATAAAGAATGTTCTGCGGATATCGTATTCAATAAAATATTTAACAGGTATAAAGTAGGTTTTTTTTATCCCCGCTATCTCGACCTCCTGAACAGCATTGCAGGCGTTCATCAAGATCCTGGTGATCGACAACTGGTCACGTGATTGAGAAAACCTACCCTACTGTAGCTCGTGAGGTTTTGAAAACGCCTTAGGTGGAAGGCGAGCGCTCTAGCAATTGCGCCAACCACAAAGCATCCCTTGCCTCTAGACCTCGGCCAAGAAAAAAACACATACAATCAAACGAAGTTCATAAAACTTCGCCACAACACCTCCGATCTTAATTGGTGAGAAAGATAGGTCCTGGTACATTTTCATGAACTTTTGAATTATTTTAGGGACCCTGAATATTTTGTGAAAATATTTCTGCATCAGATTGTTTCACTGCCTCACGTTCGCACATCTGCAGCGCTGCTTCTTTGTGCAAGGGCGTCGCTTCTTTGAATGTGTCGATCAGAATACGATTACCAAGACGCGAGATAACTAAAATATCTAATCACGGCCCATGAATCAAAACTGCAGATGTGAAACATAAGACATTGAAACAAATTTAATTGAAGTGACAAGATTTTGGTATTTAGCGCTGGTGGGTGGAGAGTGACATGATGTGAGTATGAGACGGCGCCGGAATGAATGGGCGGGGGAAACTTGAGATCCCCGAGAAAACCCGCCGACCAGCGGCATCGTCTGGCACGATACCCACATGCGAAAATCCGGGGACCGACGCCGCCCCGCCGGGAATCGAACCCGGATCGCCTTGGTGGGAGGTGAGAGGTCTGACCCCTCGGCCACCGCGGACCCTTTGAAACAAGTTGAAGAAGAAATCTTCCCACGAAAATACAGGATCCCGATTTATTTTTCATCAAAACGTGTGGCCAGTATAACTGTGAACGGCCCAGAAAACCGTTAAAAAAGCTGGCACAAGCGTTCATACTCTGGAAGAATACATACTGTAGGCAAATAATTGTTATGTGCTAGCAGCTATAAAAAATGTAGATAATGTTGAGTGCAGAAGTCTGCATACAAAGGCCTACGCAGTCTCGGAGCGCGCTTTTATCTTTATTGCCCCATAAAATAGCAGGGTCGCTGCGTGAATTACCCGGGCGGCTTCTTCCAAACCAAACGCTGTAATCATGAAGATGAACGTGTACTTGATCCGCCTGCGAAAGTCGACCGTATCGTTCGCTGCTGCCTATTCGAACAAGATTTACACGCAATGTTGCCAACCAACTTGATTTTCAACTAAAAAGTAATTCTTAATATAAGTGGGGTTGGTTTGAAAGAAGCGTAAAGAGTTGCGCGAGAGAAATTTTGAGATTTTTAAATTTCGTGTGCATGAAATTTGTGTCAGTGATAACTTTGAAGATCCCCGAAATGTAAGGTAAAATACTTTTCATAAATCGTGTTTAGTTAAAATTAATCGTTACGTTTTCCACGTTAAATACAGGAAACTGTAGGTATTACATATTATATTTGTTTATAACACGATTTTAGTTTCTGGTTGGAGATATTTTTACTGTTGGCTACACTGTCCAGGCGTCCAGTCGAGCGCACTTTAATAGCAAAATCGTTAATAAATTGAGCTGGGCGTAGTATTTTCTAGACTAAACGTGAAATTCGCAATTTTAGCGGGAATTTTGTATACCTTATGCTACAGTACAGATGTGACAATCTTTTGGCGTACAATTGAGCCGCAATCAGTCAATCAAATTACGAATACAAAATTATATTACTAGACTGATTCTGGCCAATTGTCGTATCTGCACTGTAGGGCAAAGTAAACAGAATTTCCACTATAATAGGAAGTTTCACATTGTTACTCTCAAGCAGTACCGATCAATAGAGACGGGAAATATTCTCGGGTTCACTGACATGTGGGCTAGCCTCCAAGAATATATGTGAACTCAAGCTGACAACAGCTGTTCATAAGCTGCTCGCTGACACAGTGATACGGGGCCTGCATTTTGTTGTTCCTTTTTAATTGGCTCAGCGACCTCCTGAAGATGTCAAAGAAGTCGAGGACCATTTGCGAAACTTACACAAACATACATTTGTTTGTATTCTAGCTTGTGTTCAGAAGAAAACGCGATATTTCAGGTCCCTACCTATCGTACCTCGTTCAGCTCGGTGCGGGCCACATTGCTACAGGATTTTTATGCTGTTTTCACAATACCCTGAAAACTGGGATTAAACTAGTATTTTTATTTTTAAAAAAATGTAACTACTAATACTGTTCTTTCCAGCATTTTTTACGCCTACAATTCTATTGAAGTGTTCAGACTAACTGAATAAAAGCAAAGTAATAGCAACATAATGCAACCAGTGTGGAAGAATAAAGCAGCTACGAGGTAATGGCGCTGCTATTTTGAGGACACAAATGTGTTAACAATTGCCCTGACGTGGCGAATACACATACTTATTTGTAGAGACCGAAAAAATTCGCGTTTTCATTTTGGCACAAGCTATAATTCCATCAACTGTAGGTTTGCGTCACTTTCGCAATTGGCCTCGGCCTTATTTGACACCTCCTGTAAGTCTCTGAGCCAACAATGTAAATGTAACTAATACCACTTTAACAGCAAGCAGCTAATGAGCATCTGCTGCTTCAGCTCACAGACATTCTTGCAGGCTAGCCTACAGGTCAGTGAACTCGCGAATTTTTCCTTTCTCTAGTTATTTGTAAAAACTGCAATTGACATACTTTTATCTTTTAAGGCCGTTAATACTTCCATATTCGGGCGTTGTAAGTGATAAACGTTAAATTCCTATATATTGTGTACATCAATGTGACGTAACTAAAAATCTAACTCCCAAAGCAACAACCTATCGATTTTTTTAGCATTAAAACTGACAACAGTTTGAATTGTGTACTATAAAGTTTGTAGTTAAAGAAACTATAAAGTATCATTAATTACGGTCTGATTAAACATTGTAATGTTTGTGTATATTTCTACAAGTTATTAATCTAAATTTGTCACGACAATGACAATTGACAAGCATAGATAAATGTTACTGCATTATTTGAGAGTTAACGACCGGAACAGCAACAATATGTACTTAATAGTTTATGTGCAATGCACGACATGCTCTTGATAAGATAGCTGGGACATACAGCGAGGAGAAACAAAAAGAAAAAGGAAGCATAAGAAGGGAAGTGTAATGAATTACGAGCAGTTAGAAACGACGCAACGGCATGCGCGCGTCTTTCAGGTCGACCTCGGCCACGACAGACGACCCTGAGAGACGACGACGCCGAAGGCGTCCACCTGCAGTCGGACGACAGACATGCCGTAAAGGCCGTCGACTTTCGCACCGCGTCCAAGTCGATGAACCATCTGACATGCGTATGGTACGCACATTCGTTCCAACGCTGGATGCAGATCTACCACTCGCCACAAGAGTGTTGCAAGATTGCATCTCAATGTTTAGGAAGAACAATTCTCACGCCTAGAAAAACAAAAATTATTATTAGAGGCACGAGTATTTCGCGTATTAATCTGGCAACAACCTAGACTTCTCAGACCTATACACACACTGGCCAATATCAAATATCCATTGGCTTCTAACAGTAACACGTGTTACCACCACGACTTGTTTCCTTATTTATCACTGACTTGCAGTCGTCAAAGATGTGTTCTAATCACAGGAGTAGTGAAGTATACATTAGTAGCATTCAACCTGACCTAGAATCAATACGCGAAATAATCTTGCTTCTAATAATTATGTGGACATAAGTCCGAGAATGCGCAATTTCTGTACTGAAGTTCACAAAACATGAAGTACGGTGCATGTGCGGGCAGTAACGTGTTACTGTGAAATGCCACTGAAGTAGAGCCTCGATTTTGTGACGAAAAGTTTCTTGCGCCACTTTGTTTCAGTGCCGTATGTGGACATCTGCAACTCTGCCTTATGGCCAGTGAGTGGATATTTTAACTGTCACTTGTCTTGTGGTTCTACTGGAAAATCACAGACCTATGATGTCATAATGGACCTCTCAAGCGAATTTCAATGAGAACATACACTACGCGCATATAAAAAGAAATAGATGAATGTTGAAATGTTTAAATTTGAAGTCACAAGACATAGTACACACAGCCTTGGCAAGCTAGCTGACTGCTCTCGCACTCCGGCTTGGTCAATAAAAACGATTTTTAAGTCTGTTACGGTGGTTCGTTTGATTATACGTATGTAGTCAATCATAAAATGTAACAGATGTTATATTTCAAAGGTATTCGAGTTGGAAGTTTTATAAAATTTTAGTGTTACGCACATTGTTATATCGCACAATATCAGAGCAATATCCGAGCACTGTAATATGCAATAATACATTAAATAAACATGTTTACTGGCGCATACCATTACTATATTTATTTATTTAATACCCATATATTTACTTTACAATAGAACCCCACCAAGTGTCGGCCACGATGGTGCAATGGAAAACTTAAGTGAGTCCAATAATCTTTCGGGTTAGTATAATATTGCTTCTCAGATTTTGCATGGAACCGTCAATTATTTATCCAAATTTAATATATTGTATGATCAATAGTATTTTGTTTTTCATAACGGATGTTAGGTTCATAAGCAATACATAAATTTATACAGCAAAGAGTACTTCTGGGCTATTGTGTGGTTTTGGTTTAGCGTACGGTAAAAAATTGTTATTTATGTTGTATAACAGTGTAGCATAAGCCTACTGCGGTACTGTTTATCACTAATGACGTGTTCATTACGTAATGTGTGAATTAACGAGTGATTGAACTCGCACAAAATAAACACATTTAGCCTAAATGCAAGCTTAACCATATATGACCTATTATTTAATGTAGGTACACTATCCTACTAGATCACATAAAAAATCACTTTCGCGATTCGCATTCAATTTAAATCGCTGTTTCTTCCGCGCAAATATGCCATTTCAGACATCTTATTAATATGGTTGCGAAAATGGAAAATAGATGGTTTTAAAAAACTAATAAAACATATTGGTATCAGACGCTTGTAAAACTATCTAATATTATTATTTTAAAAATACATGACGTACGTGGGTTTGAACCCGGATCCTTAAAACTAGTAACCGAGTACCGTAACCTATACGCTACACAAGCAAGTCAGTAGGCTGACTTCAGGGGAAAGGGGCAGGAACATCACAGTAATGCTGCAGGAGATCAGTTTGTTCCTCCACTTTTCGTGTTTCCGAGGAAAAGAATCGATCAAACCCTGAAAAAGGATGCTCCAGATGGAAGTGTTTTTGATGTCCAGGAAAGTGAATGGATTTCGGGAGCGGGATTTTTGAAATGGCTGGAAAAGTTCGTTGACTGTGTTAAACCCACAAAGGAATGCCCAGTGCTCTTGATTCTCGACGGTCACAGTACGCAAAAGAACTTGAAAAAGCAAACCATGTTCATATGTTAAGCTTGCCTCCCCATACTACCCACAAGCTTCAGTCTCCAGATCACGCCATTATGAGGCCATTTAAGACTGCATTCAGTGCGTCTTGTGGGAACTGGATGCACAAAAATATGGACAGCTGGGTCTTAAAATCCACGGAAGGGACATTGCGGTTTGGTTAAAACAGCATTTACCTCAATTTGCAGGATGTATTTGGCCAAGTCAGTTTTGAGTGTACTGGAATACATAAATAGTGAAGAAACAGCAACTAGAAAAATGAGAGCAGAAACTAGCGAAGAGTTGACATCGACACCATACAAGACAGCCCTGGAAGGTAAAGAGGAAGCTAAAAGGCAGAAAATAGAGAAAGCATAACAAAGGAAAGCCGTGAAAGAGGGAAAAAATAAAACAAAATAATAAAGAAAAAAATAAGAGAAACATTAGCGAGAGGAAGGCAAAGGCTGTTCTGAAAACCTCCAACATTCAAGAAACACGACGAAAGTAGAAATTTGGGGACAATGAAAAAGATGAGACAGGCGGACAGCAACAAGAAGGTCAAGAAGATGAAACTGATAGAACTGAGTGCGTAATATGCGGCGAAACTTTCCAGGAAAACTGGGTGCAGTGTTTAGACTGCGGTGGCTGGGCACATAAAGCATGTGCAGACAGGGAGATATCGTACTTTTTAGGTGTGTGCGTTTTAAATAAATATTAAAATCTTTCTTTTTTTCAGGTATTTATACTAGAGTGTATATTCATGTTTTTTTCCGTGTTTTCAGAATTATTAGTCTTAATCATTATGGTAATATGCATATTTTAAAAGGTTGTCCGATACTGGAAACCCCTTTTTAAAACATAGATAATGTAACGTTTTTTTTATATTTTTAAAAAATATCTCAGATTAAAATACTGTGAAATTTATTCATATGATCATTTTGTGTACATATTAAACTTAATGTCCAGTATATAGTTTTCATATATAATTGTAAATAATAATGCAAATTACAAAAAAAAAAACTCTAAAGTGTCCGGCACTGGGGCAATCTCCCATATGCCGTAGATTACAACGAGTCACGATATGATCTTTGTAACCACTAATTATCACAAACAACTAGGAAATACTATTCACGTGACCACACTTCCTGATTTTCTCACGTTCCAAACAATGCATAAACAAATCCCAGAAAACATGCAGATGTTCTTCTCTGTGATATGGCAGCAAGTTGTACAAAAACCGTAACAGCTGATTGCTCGTCTATTGTTATTATTGCATACGTCTCGCCTACAATAGCGAATTGTGATTATAACACACAGTGTAACTTTTTTTACACTTGTTACAACAAAATGATACGTTATCGCATTATCTCATCGCCTACGTGACATCCCGCGCATATTCGGTCGGTCGATGTTCAAGGAAACTGAACGACATTGAAGATAAGATTTCATAAGTTTATAAAAAAAACAATTATACGCGTATGCTTAATCAGAAATAACTTAAATTAATGTTTTTTTTTTCCTTTTAAACATTGCGTAATGCAAGGGCATCCACAAAACATGTCACGAGCATTGTTGCAAAACGTGAGTATCACTACTTAAGTTATTTAAAATGCCAAAATACATTTATTTTATTTAAAGAGAGCTTAAAAACATACCGTCTTCAAGAGGATATGGCAAGCTACATAAAAAATGGCAACTGCATTGATTGAAAATTATAAGTCTCTAAAAAACCTATATGGGCTACAAACATAAAAAGAGAGCTTCTAAAAAACTCATCCCAACTTTTTTAGCAATGATTTGTCCCAAAAGATATATTATTGGGTCACACTCTAATGTCCCATATTTCGTAAATTTAATTTCGGCAGCAATTACGCTTAACGAATGCGCCACTCTGACAAAAATTTGAACGTAAAGTTGATATAAAACGGTTAGAACTGCTCTTTATTAGCCTTTCTAAATTTGCCCGCTACAAAATTGGTGTTTTAGCCTACTTTGAAGGTTAATTTATGGGCAGCACACACTTAAAAATGCAGTTGCTATGGATGTTGACTTTTACGCGGCAGTAAGTAATGCTCGGACCCTTCCCCTCACCCTGGGACGAGATCCTCCCGTTAATTAACACAACGCATGTATACACGTGTTATCGTAGTCAAACATCCCATTCACCGGCATTACACAGCCACGCATATTTCTTCGTGAAAGGTAAACATTGACCTTAGCCGTACAGGACAGGAGGCACAGCATTCCTCTACCAGATTCTCCTCTTGCACACTTTCCTCTCTTTATTGACACGAAAACACTAATGACCCAAACGTAATACGAGGGCGGATGGCTTAAACAAATGAACGAGCTGTAAACAGATCATCGCAGGCAGACTCAAAACGATGAAAACAGAGCAGAAACACATTATTTACTGTGAAAAAATTATCTGTGAATTTAGCACACCTATGTAAAGGAGTGTTAAGAACAGATATGGTAAAATAGTTTCCTATACTTCAATGATAGCGTCCCTATGATTTTAGGAGAGATAAATGTATACTGGCATTACCATACTAAAATTGTAACAATTCTAAACTATTGCTCCATTTAAAAGCTGAAGTATAGCAAGTGTCCCACAGTGCGTATTGACGAAAAACTTCCAATTTTATTGACGAAATATTTTTACACTATGTAATGGTTATGAACGCTAATTTATCACGGGAATAGCTGAATATAACATGTCTAGAAATAATGGTTTATCACAGGTATGCTGAGTTTCAACGTAAGTTCAGTTTGTCAAAAGATTACTGTCTTTAGTTTGTATGTGGAGCTGTTACCCCATTTGACTGAGCCAATAAGAATCCCACTATTGTAATATTTGATGCCTATTATAAGTCTGTAGACAGCTACGTTGTGTCAGGCGTACATCACCCAATCATACATGTCACAAGAAACTACAGTGTTTTCAAGGGTATGTTGGCACAAAATATTTTCGCGCTATACCATTATCTCTACTTATGTGATTTTCCACTATCTTTACCTATGAATGAAAGTACAAAATGGAAGTACTGTACCGTACTTGACTGTGCATATTCATAAAATACTGGCTTCAAATTCGCGCAGGATCCGTATAGCAGAATGCATAACGTATGAATTGACTATCTAATACATGAACTCTACGTCGTTCTAAAACAAGAGATAGATAATGTACGTGTAGTATCTGAAAATTCATTTTTTTTTTCAAGACTAAGGTCCCATCAGTACACTTGTTTACTTCATCGGGGCTTATCGGCGAGTAGATTCTTTTTATTTTCTTTCTTACAACACGGGATCACGTATGTATGTTATCGCTCTTCGCTTTGGCAGATAACGACTCCAAGCAGTCTGCCGCGGACATCTGAGGCGCGGCGGTTAAAACGTTCTGTCGTCATTTAAACCTATCAATATGGAGTTCACAGTTCCGGAGTTCCTTACTGACCATCTAACGACTTCTCTACAAGCACTGATGATAATTCCTCAAGTAAACGGTCAGACAACGTTGGCTTTAATTACTTTTACAAGTCGAGAAACGTTAAGGCTCGGTTTCAGTCGCCATATTGAATTTTAATATTTCGATTTGGCTGTTAACGTATAATTAAGCCGCAACGTGTGTGGCAATTTTTTAATATTCATAATCTGCCCGACTGATTGCGACCTAACTATACATTACTAGCTCAATCATCATGTTTGTACTGAAGCGCAAAGCAAATAGAAGTTGCGGTAGGCTATAGTCGCCGATTTAACATTTTTCTTATTATAATAAGCGAGAAATAATATAGTATGGCGACTGAAACAGAGCCTTAAAAGGGTTCATTGACTTATAAGGTACCTTCCAAGAATATAAATACGTTTACTCAAGCACATAGAAGCCCATAGGTTGCTAGTTGACATAGTTACATCAGAAGATAAATAAATATCTTACTAGGAGGATACCCGAGGCCAGGGTAGGCAATATGACCACCCCGAAGGATGGCAAGAAATGAGGCCCTACGATAGAATGGGAGGGGCGAGGAAACGGGAGACCTCCGAGAAAACCCGCCGAACAGCGACATCGTCCAGCACGATTCCCACGTGAGAAGATCCAGGGATAGAACCCGGCGGGGATCGAACCCGGATTGTCTGGGTGGAAGGCGAATGGTCTGACCACTCGGCCACCGCGGGTACCATATCTGAAGAAGATGAGCTTTGCTGAGGAAGTGTCAAACAAGTCAAACTCATATTGAGAAAGTGACACGAACTTAGACGCTTGTATTCAAAAGAAAAAAAAAGTAATGTTTCAGGTCCTCACTTACGAACCGTGAGATATATTATTTGAAATGACCACTCAACAAGAATTTCATAAAGTAGACAGTCAAACAACGTAGACCTTAATAACTTACTGAACGTTAGTTTTATAATAGTCTGTTTTTTGTGGCTGTGCAATTATAATTTCAACACACAGCAAAGTTGTGCATTGATAGCGAATATCGAAAAATTGCCGCTAAATACTCCCCGCATCGTTTAAACTTATTTACGTACGATAACCCCGTCATCATAAGGGCAGCTACTAAGTTCAGTAGCAATTGTTCATAAAGCAATCTGTTCTATACCAGAAACAATGTGTTCTAGAAACAATCTTGACTTACACTCTAAAAATAGTTTGTAAATTTATCAGACGTACGTATAGGAGTGCTAAAAAAGTAGGCATGGTAGACTAGTTTCCCAGACATCCATGGTAGCACTCCTAAACCTTTTTATGAAACAGTCAAATGTATACTGAAGATACCAGACTTGTATTGTAGCAAGTGTAAAAGTTTGCATATTTACAAGACGGAAGTACGGTAACTGTACCATACTGCGTTTGGGATAATAACTTCCTAAACATTTTAGGAAGTTTTTTTTACAGTGTAGAGGTAAACCAAAATTTATTACAGTAAGTGGGCATATGGTTTCTACAACCATCAGCACGAATCCATTCAGATACATACAGATAGGCACGTACAAAATTCGCGTTAAGGGGCCGGTTCATGCGTCGAAAATCGTCATTCTTGCATTTGGGTTTTATGTTGTTAAAATATGGTGAAGGGCATCGAAGCAATGCTCCCCACCACTCCGCTGGCCTGTATATAATCCCATACCACTGCGGGAGGCAAACTTAAGATACGCCTTAATAGCGATGCAAAGACAACTAACAACCCTAGAACAGTGGTACACTAAATGGCGAATTAAAATAAACCCAACCAAATCTAACACATTAATTATCACTAAAAAAAGGACACAACCAAACACGCAATTAAAGCTTTTTAACCAAAACATCCCCTACACAAAAACGGCTAAATACCTAGGAA
>PNEQ01061995.1:0-67309 GCA_003012365.1 Medauroidea extradentata | reverse complement strand
TCTAGAGGACAACAATAAAACTAATTAAAAAAAAAAAGATAGAAGGTGGAGCCAATGAGGGTAGCTAGGTATCAAGTCAACAGACATTAACCAAGATGGTGGGTAGACCGTACACAAATAATTACGAGACACATGCTGAACAGATCCCGGATCCCGCTCCTAGGCTCCTGCAATAGAAGGAACTATACTACACTACTCGCTTCTAAGAAACATGATTTTCGGGCCTCTCAAAATGGCTTTTTTTTTTTTTTTATTGGTGTAGCTCCGAAAATATTATCCTCCGACGAAGAGTCCTCGTAAAGTTTAAACGTTGCCACAGATCACTGCAAATTTACAAAGTAGCTAAAAACAATTATTTTTAGTGTTGGGAATTTACTTCGCTGGTGCAAAGTAACCTTTCCACTGCGTTTCTTCAAAATAAATAATTTGTTTCCTAGGTAACATATTTCTTACAATCAAACTGAAAAATGTTAATGTTCCGTTGATTCTGGCCCCTTCTCGTGTATGGGTTTCAGGTGTAAGTTGACACACAAATATTATGCAAGCTGCATAAACTGTTGGCTGCACAGTTAGTTTAAAAATTACTAAGAAATTCTTATGCATATTACAGCACACATTTTTGCATGCGTTATTATTATTATTTTTTATTTTATCTCTCATCGAGTTAGGTATGCAACTATGGTTACAAACTGACATTGGACGTAACAGTTGTCTAACTTTCACAATGTATAAATCTTCTCCAAAATAATTAAGCGTAGTGTTAGGAATGTTACATCAGCCTCGTCTGGAAGATGCTGCGGCTACCAGCGGAGACAGTATAATTAGGTCAGTAGTTGTTCAATACCAACAAGGGTCTGAGCAATTCTCCCTACTGGCACTAAAGACTGAAACATATAATGCAATGAATCGGGGCAGTCGAGCTCTGTCTTTCAAGAGCCTGAAAGCCATCACCAACTCTCCAGGATGGTCCTGGGCCGAGACACACGATTCGACGTGCCGTCCGTCGTTAGCTCGGCCTGCCACACTTCACCAGCCTGCGACGTCATGATAATAATGGTGAGGTCTAATGTGTTCAAAGTGCCACCCAGCATAATGCAGTAGAACGTAAACCTAAGAGTGTAAGGTAGATATATAAAAGCTTAAACAAACGTTTTAAATCTACACCTTTCTGAAAGTCCATACGGAAAAACTACGAAACCACGAACCTAGCTAATGATGTTAGCAAACTTTAGGCCCTGACGTTTACCCAGAATGATGCATTTGACAAGCGTAATTTTTTCCGCAGGAATCAAATGTACGAGATTTCAGCGTTAGCGATTGTTTTTAGGAAATACATTAATCGAGAAAATTTTTTGGTCCGAATGTTGGTAAAATATATTTTCTATGAATTTTTTTTAAATTGTCTTCGAGAAACTTCTAATTTTAAACTCATGGTATTATTTATGAGTTATGGTAGCATGACTGTAAATTTAAATACCTTGAATGTCTCTCCCCTCGAATCAAAATCTTTTAGAACAACCATAAGATAAATCGTAATGTGAAACCAGACTGAAGTAAAGCCAGGTATTTAGAATTTCGTATTTTATTTAACCTTATCTCCCACCCTTAGCATTGACCACTCAATTAAAGTACAGTCCCTACCTCAGGCTACAACCACTCCACCCTCCTAACACATGTGTAAAGTGAGTTTTATTGCAATTGATTTATAACAACTCTCAAAAGATAAGTGTTTACAGATTTTTGAGACATTTTTAATTTTACGGTCATACTCTTTTATAGTTTGATATATTTCCCTTCATAAGTAGTATGCTCGTATACCTTACCCTTTCATCTTTTATGTCGTAAGATTATAAAGTCACCGTACTATAACTCTTAATCTTAATTTTCCTTGTAAGATTATTGCACCTGTACACTGAAAGAAACATTTTGTTGGAAGTCTTTCCTGTAAAATTATTTTGTAGTAAACACAAGGTGACAATAGTACTTTAGTGGTGTGAACACAATGTCTTCGTAGCTGCCACAAAATAAATTTAGCTGGGTTAATACCTCAACATATTTTGTAACTGTCACAAAATATTTTTTTTTTCGTGTATGCACTCTGTTTTCGATAACTTTCTGACTTTACATTTAGGTTCAAAACTTTTCTACTCCCTATCATCTTTTCAATTCATTGTGAGCATGCCATCCAACTTGTGGCTGTGTCATTCCAATCAAGCTAGCTGAAGAATGCTTGCGACACGAGATTAAATATGAAATATCCAACTTGTTCAAAAACATGGAACATGTCGGCATCAACATTGTACAATAGTAAACTGGCAACTTAGAAAAATGCAGAAATGTCAGCATTAATAGCAAATGTGCAATAAAACAATAGTAACTAATGATTTAGTATTCTCAGTTTAGTTTACGATAAATTTTTCACACTTCTCAATAAAACTTAAACATTTCGTATCCTTAAAAGGAGTCTTCGCCGGTGTCGAATTTCCACCTTTAGCGAGTTGGAACAGAGTAGCGATAAGAGCCAGTGCCTCATGCTTTACAAGAAGCATATAACCTCTATTCGCAGCGCGCCAAACTGGCGTGCAAGGTTTTCCTTGTAGTCTTTTCTTACGGGAATTTAATCGGTGACCACAACATTTTGTTTTTTAATAGTATGAAGTAAAGAGCAGCCCATACCTCTCGCTTTGCTCTTCACGAATTCAGGTAATATTTTCGGAGTTACAGAAATGTACTTCAAAAAACAGTTTTTAGCCAATTTGAGAAGACCGAAAATCATGTTTCTAACAAGCGTGCTGGATTTTTGAAAACATAGAAGCATAGTTTCAAGTACGTGTTCTTTTCGTAGATAAACATAATATGAATAATTTAAGCGATTTTGCGTGAAAACGAATACGTGCGACACACTGAAACGCCGTTTGTGTGCCAGGCAAGGACTCATTTTAATCTTTGCTGAATAATATAACTTTAGTTACTCTCTCTTTGCCGCTACGGCCAATGTATTTTTAACCCGGAACTCTGACTTCTAAATAATTATTTTCTGATAAATTATGTCTCTTAGATCATTGCACTAATCATACTAAATTCAGAAATTAAAGTAATTTTACTCCCACTTTACAGTTTCTGCCTACATTTCACACAATCAAACTTCGAGTTGCTTCAGCATATTTAATGCTTGAAATTATTTGAAGACTGCAAATCTGATATTGCTACAAATAGTTTTCCGTATATTAGGGTTGGTTATTTAGGTTCATTGCGGATTTACTCAGTCCCAATCAAAGTATCATTTTGGTGTCTTTTCATGAATAAATGGACAAAACTGGGTTGAGTGATAAAAAGTCACCTTGATACATCTAGTTACTTTTGAAACTTTCCTCACTAAACGACATATATTCAAACGTTTTGAGAGGGTTAAGTAACCCCAAACAGTCAATGTTGCCGTTGTTTACTGTATGTTTTAATTATTACCTAAAGTGGATAAAATTGTGAACTGTGAAATGTTTACCAAGTCTATAACCTAGGTTTCTCTTTACAAAGAATCATCATGTTTTTATTAATTACTTTTTACTTACTGGTTCTAAGTTTGCAGCATCTTCTGAAGGCGTAAATGAATTCACACCAGGAATATCTTGCGCAGATATAAACCTGTACACTCCTGCTACTTTCTGGAACAGAAAATGCAGATGGGTAAAATAACGTTTCGAATAAATGTATCAGATATGTGTAATGAGTTGATTATTATAGTTCTTGCTAGACACACAACAATATTGGGAGTATAAGTTACTAATTTATGAAACAATATCTCGTATTAGTAGCTGGCTGGACAGTAACTTGTACCATAGAAAAGTTGGAAAGTACCACATATGTTTGAAAATATTTTTCTCAAGAGAGTTCGTAGAATAGATTTAAGTTACAATTTTGATTTTTGATTTGGTCGTAAGTCCGAAAAATCATATACAACGTGTCTAACGTTTGACAGTTGCCAAAATAAATGTAAGAATGTTGCTTCATTGCACCTTAATAGCTATTTCGTACTCCAAAAGAGGAAAACGAACAAAGGCTGTGGTAAAATTTAAGGTTACTTGAATGGAAGCAATTTATTTGTAAATTCAATATGTACGGTTGCTACAAAAATGTTTTAATTGTTGTGTACATATACTATTATTAAAATTAAAAGGTTTTTTTATTTAACATATATACATTAATAGAAACCAAATAGTATTATGTTGCAAAAATTGGATAATAGTGACTATGTATGTGGTGTTGACTGCTGTTAAGATCCACACGGAATGACAAATAACAAAACATTTCCCTAATGAATTACAAATATATATTACACCGCCAATATTGCTCGTTGTATTGCACGTTTATTACTGACGATAAGAAAAAAATTCTAAATATTTGTATTTCTACAAAACAGGGCTAATTTAAATTTATATATTATTATTATTTTTAGAAATATAGTTTCAAATAAAAATTTTGATATAGTGGTTAACGTGTAAGAGCTTGTCAACGCGACAGGTGTTCTGGTCCCGGTTTATATCAAATAGTAAATTAAGTAATTTTTAGGTGTTCATGTATTCTGCGACTTCCGCATTATTCTGTGACCGGCACGGTAATTTTTTAGTATTGTTATTGTGTTCAATCATTAAATTTACCTGTATTAACAAACTAGTTTTTATTATCCGATAATAGTTTTCAATGTGAAATTTAGATACGTGTTCCAGTGGTCAGAGTACTAACACAGCAGTTAAGTTATGCAAGGTGGGCAAGTTTACAACATTACATTTAAGAAAGAAAGTATTATATTGTTGTTAACGTACTAGAGCTGCTGAAGGGTCAATCTTGCTTATCCTTCCTTTACCAACGGTGGTCAATACTAAAGCTCCAAACAGCTCACCCTGGAAGGCAGGAGTGTCGTGGACGTACTTGGCTTCTCCTGGAAGCACACCACCAGACCAGCCACATTACAGAACCTACGTCTCACAGTGGTATATCTATACAATTTAATCACAGTGGCATGCATATGTTTAAAGTTGAAACTTTGTCAGCAACTGACAGAAGCGAGTTTTCAGTGCCCAACATGCTAAGAGGCACATTTATAATATACCTCATTACTGTAAATGTCTACACGTCTAGTTCGCCATTGGTCGGTACTTACCCTGATTGATGGCTGCAAGAAGGTACAGATACAGGTAACGCGTAAATATTTTAAAATTAAAAAATCCGAGAGCACATTATGTTATTTCGTAATCTAACAGTCGAATTAAAAAAATTTGGTTTCTCCACACAATAACTCCACCACGACCAAACTTTCGGTGTGTAGTGTCAATACGCAGCTGTCTGTCTTGTCTTGATCATCTAGCATAGCCATGTCTCTCTCCGAAATCGAAGAAATGCTACGAGTAAAAATATTTTCCTACAGAAGTCCATCGCCACCTACACAACCACTTGAGATCAACGCTTGGCCCGTAGAATAACTACGGTCTACATGTCACAGTTCACGGCGCAATTGTGCTCGCACGTGCAGATGCTGGTACGCGTTACTCGTCACGGCGCAAGTTGACGCAGTGAATACAAAGGAAATTTTGTTCTAGGTTTTATCTGTTTTAAATGATTTCAGGCGAACGTGATGAAACAGTCACAAGTCATAAACCGCTCACTCCCAGGTCTCCTTCACTTGAACCTGAGTCAGTTACCACCATGTGAACGGACAGAGGCGTGTTGGGATTGACGAGTTGGCCGCTGTGAAAATTCCAACTCTGAATTTGATCCTGGCGTCTGCGCTTGAGCGGCGTCGCGTTCTGTTTCTTCGGCAACGTTTCGGCAGATGTCACAGCTGCTATTATCAGGTGGATAATAGGACTGAACTCACCAACCGGATAACGGCACCAGGCTCTCAGTATTCCACCTACCACAACGTTTACATGATAACAATAAGACATTTTTACCTGCAGTCTGGTACAGAGCTTCGATCTTGGGTATAGGCTGCGTGAGCGGCCAGACGGACTTGTCTGTCTGGTAGATCTGAGTTCCTGAAGACATTGGACGTGTCAGTAGCTCCCCGCCACTCTTATAGAGGGTGTTCACTCGGTCAGAGGCCAGAGACAGTAAGAACTAAAACATAAAAGGTCATCAAAACTCTTTCAGTTCTCTCATAACCTTCATACTTTGCTAAGTACCTGTGCGTGTGTGTCATATATTTTGTTTGGGTTCAGAGATTTTTAAGGGACATGGAAAGGCACGATGCCGAAAGGACGGCTGGAATACTCAATCGTCAATAAATCTGAACTACTCATCAAAATTCTATGAGATTATTTTGCCCAATTAATTTTATCAGCGGACGTTTATTTACATAGAACTATGCGGCAGTATGTTTTACTTTCAAGTAAAAAATTAAGAACTGTTTTTAGAAAAATAAGAGCTTAAAACCACAAAATATACAAAAAATTTCACATTTACGGTTTTTATTCTGGTAATATCTAAGCCACTATATTAAACGAATTTTAAAAATTCTCGTGTTTTGAGTTTAAAAATATATATACATCATCTGAAAAACCTATCGCTCAAAAATTTTGGTACAGTAAAATCATTTTCAAAACAAAATGCTAGTATTTTTTTAAATTCGGTTATTGAATAGACCTAGATATTATCATATTAAAAACTATACAAATGGCAGCATTCCATTTTTGTAGATTTTGTGGTTTCAAACCCCTATTTTTTTTAAACAGTTTAAAATCTTTTACTCGAAATAAAGCATACAACCGCGTATTGCTACATAAATGAACGTCCGCCGATAAAACATCTACTCGACACAAAATCTCATCGAATATTGCTGAGTAGTTCAGATTTTATTGACGATTGAATATTCCAGTGGTCCTCTCGACATCGTACCTTTCAATATCCATTAATTAATGAGGTTCAATCAGATGTAACAATTTAATTGAAATATTTCAAAGATTACAGGAATCGTAATCTACTCTATAAATAAAACGGATTTTTTGTAAAACACTACGATACCAAGTGTAGGTTTTAATGCGGATTAACTATCAGACCCCACGCTCTGCCTCCACCCTTTCAACTACATTACATATCTGATGAGGATGGCTTACATAATGTATTGCCTTGGAAAAATATATATATGCACAGTAATAATTAATCACTCGTATATGGAGGATATTCGAAGACAGTGAATCACACCTTGCAAGACTTCTGACTACATCCTGCCGAATCCTGAAAAATGACGTGGACTGAAGCCTTACGATTGAGTAGTGACTCAATACAAAGAGCAGCGAAAACAGGTAAACCCTAAAAATAACTCTCCGGCAAAGCTCAAGGCCCATCAGGAGCCGGGAATAAAACCCGGATAGCCTTGCTACTGGGCCTATCCAAGGGTCATCAAAATCGTCGTGTTTAAAACACTCGTGGAGAAATGATGAAGTAATACAATTACTGCCATCTGCCTTGTAATTCATAAAACACACTGCATCGAAGATTTGGAAACTATTCTGCTATCCGCCTTCAGGTAAGTTCCATTTTCCAGCTCGCACGTTTTTCGCCAAAACAGATCACTCAAACAAATCGGACTTTGAAATCAAGAGCTCTAGAGAGGGCGTTCTTTACACATGTTATTAAATAAATTGAGTGGTCTTTCATGCCCTGCCATCCATTCAAATCATGTCAAGCTGTTTCCGAATAATTGTTTTGAACTGCTGATCGTCAGAGGATTGTAATTAGTCTATTAAATATAGTTGATATTCTGAAAAATTGTGTATTTAAAATTTGTTCAGAATCCTATAGTTATTAGCGCACCCAAGCGTACACTCACGCGTAGGAGAAAAAACTTCAGATTTTCGGAGATTAATCGTTTGTTTTACTTGCAAATAGTAGTCAGTCATTAACTCTACATCAACACAACTTATTTCACTCTTCGGACCAGCGAAGAATGTTAAGTCTGCCTCTCGAGAACCAGACAGTTCGACAACCCTGTCATGGATCTACGCCAGGCAGGAGCAATATGCGGTTACTGCAATTATAATGACTGCAGGTGTGGAGTTATTGTCGGGTCTCACCTTATATAACAAGGACTTGGCCAGTCCCTTCTTGTACTCTGGAGAAGCCTCTGGAGGATTTACTGTTGGGTCCAGCTCCGTGTCCAGGATCCTGATAGCCTCCTTCATTACCTTCTCGTCGTAGATCACTTTGCCGTTCAGGTAATCCTCTGTCTTGGCCGCATGTATCTACGAACAGCAATTGATTTTAAATTGTGTCCGTTAATTTCCAAAAAAATCAGTAGTAGTTATCAAAGACATTGGTCAAGTGTAATGTTTTCTTTCAGTAATATTATTAGACACTAGTTTTGTAGAAGTATGAAATCCAAATGAATAATTAATAAAGGCAGTACAGTTTTTAAGCCTATACAAATGACGTAGGGAGTATAGGTAAAGGCAAATGTGTACAAAAGTATAAAAATAAAATCTTAAAATGTAGAGAACATGGACAAGGCAAAATTCACAGCACATATGATTGTAAGTTTTAGAGTACTTGTAAAATAACTGAAGTATAATAATTTTAGTTAAGTAAATGTCATTTAATATAACAACAACGAATTATGTGCATGAAACCATTTTGAATGAAGAATACATGTTTTAAGGATGTGTGATAGTACTACATTAAAAATGATTGGACCTATACCATCGCTGCAATATGCACTCCAGAAAATCGTGTGAGGAATCACATAAAATAGACTTGATTAGGTTAAGCCCTAAGATAAATATAAAAAATGGATAAAAATTCGAAAATAAGTCCCAAAAGTGTTTACATGGGATGCAGCAAAAATAAACATAATGTAGTTAAATGAAACAGCATGAGATACAAGCTACGGGACAAGACTAATGAAAAAAACGTCAACAAGGCACAATTACTGCGATGAAGAACGCATAAGACACGATGCATTTTTTTTTTTAAATTTATGTATTTCGGTTACTACATTGGATTTATTTTTGGCTTTCTATAAGTAAACACATAATTTCTTATGATGTTTTAAATTCAATTAAAAATTGCACTATATCGATTAACTGGGACTTTTATTTTGATTGTATTTTTAAACATATCGTCTAGTCTGTAGGAAGATCATATTAATAATGTATTTGGAATACATTACTTTTATGAAAGTAGATAACACAATTAGCATTTATATTCAAAAACATACTATTTTTACTACACAAATAAAACTCGTTCTGATTCTATCAACGCATAGTGATTGCAATGCGGTAGAAATACATAATGTTATTTAATATAACTGATAACAGAAAATTCCCATATTTAAATAGCGGCAACGTAGGTATCAAAGCATGCGATTCTTAATGTTTTTGGCTACGTCTAAAATTTCAATAACAAATAAAGTAGTTAAAAATAAGTACTGAGTAATACGTCTACCTACAACAGATAAAACAAGATACCAAAAGAGAAACTACAACTCACAAAAGTCGCGGAGATGTTGCCGAACACAATTGTAGGTTTCTCTGTCAGCTTGCCACTGTCGTCATCACTCAGCTTGAAGCGGAATCCTGCATTCACATAGGCCTTGCAGTTCTGCGCTCTGGCCATTACCTTTGGAGAAAACCATGCATTTCTATTTAACAACACAGAGCAAGAAGTCTATGCATATGCCAACTTGTATGTTTATCACTTAAGAGGGGTTGTTCATAAGCGTTTGTGTCTTAGTATTTTTCAGTATAGCGCCGCCAACATACATTAAACATTTAAAGTTCCGTTTCATCGAGTTCCAAACATCTGAAGGTTGTTATCCAGTTTAGTATGGCAACGATGCCGCCGTGAGAAAATATTGCATGTGTATCTATATTGAATACTTAAGAAAATACATTAGAAAGTAATTCACTTGAAAAATCTCTTAAAAATCGTCTTTAACTCACGTGCTTCCTACGTTACATAAAGACACGAACAATAGGTGCCGACTTGTTATGAGAAGAGGTAAACTCAGCCATCTTATGCATACATAATTTTTTGGTTAAAAGACTGCACCGTAAACTGGGGCTACTTTAGCCCATTTTGGGGCAGGTTTGTCCCACTCAAAATATTAGTTTGGGAGTAATTTTGTTCATATACAGATAACAAAAGTCTGGTGCTTAAAAAATACATTCAATCCAGACAGATTAAATTTGAAATTTATATATATATATATACATACATACATACAAGCATACCTATTCATATACACACACATATATATATATTCACACATATATATAATGTTTACGTAACGGCAAATCAGTACCCATTTTTAAATTTATAATGTAACTATAGGAATGTAATTTTTGCATGTAATTTGTTACGTTCAAATCATATTTGGAACATTATAACTTCAAAATTGTCTGTCGAAAGCCCAAAAGTGCATCACTGCATCAAGACATTTTCTCGTAATGTTGGCACATATTTTCATTTTTAATAACACTTCTTATTTGTTTCTCTGTTTGTTTTCAAGATAACGTGTACAACCTTTGCATCTTTCTACGAAGTTTTTTTAACAACTAATTTAAGTTTATTGCCATATGTATTACACAAAATGTTGATTTGGTCAGTCAATATTTGAATCAAATAATGTATAAATAAAAAAAAATGTGTGTTAAGTATTGAAAGACTGTTACCTTGTACGTCTTAATGGAGTAAGTACTGTCCAACTTCGGTAGCTCAATGCTCCTTATTATTTTCTTATTCATGTCCAGTTTCAGGTATTCAGGAGGGGTAATGTTGGTAGTTGTAGCTGTTTCCGACACTGAAAACAGAGAGTTTGTTTTGATTTCAGGAGTGATAATTTTCTGAAGTCGCAAGAAACCTTTTATTCTTTTTTTTTTTCACAAATATGGTGCCATTTTTACAAATTCGTTTGACACCTTGAAATCCTGGATAAATTCATAGCTACCTGGAACAAAATACATTTATGTGTTTACTTGTGCTTGCTTGTTCAAGTAAGATACAGTGCGTTATTTAGCCAATATGGAATGACCGTTAACAAATTCAAATAAGAACCTTTCTAGCCTACATATTTGTGAGGTTAATAGACGAAAATGTTTTAACTGTGAATAGTTAATTTATTCTGCAAAGTCAATTAAGTAAGTGGCAAAAACCAGGTATACTAAATTCCTTGAAAACAAATCTAGCGTACACGGTGTTCGCATTGTCCAGAAGTATGCTTGCATTGCAGTCGCCTGCCACATTTTGTGCTGCGAAAATATTTGGCGATCTTTAGTTATACTATATCTCAACAGCTGAGCGATGTATTTTATTTGTTAAAGCTCTTTTTACATAGGACCCAATTAACTTTTTCTACGTCATGTGAAAGGCTACGGATTTCTTTCTGTTTTGAAGAAGTTGTTAGTAAATTACGGTACCCAAACTATCTTTCAAGTGTTTATTGCATGCTTTGAAAATTAATACGGGTGTTGTAAGGAGGGTTGGGTTGACAAATTTGGCAAAATATTTTTCATCAGCAATTTCTTACTAATTTTGATTTCAAATTTTCTTCACTAAATATTTAATCGTTTAATGCCTTTAAGAGTTAACATTTGTAATCTGTCATTGCTTGTAATAATGAATTTTTATAATCATGTAATGCTTGTAAGAATTAACTTTTTTCTTTTATTAGTAAATCCGCCAAAAATTAAACATACAGTTGTGGTGTGATGAAATAACTAACTGTAATTTTAATCGTTTTATGGAAGTTTTTGTGTCGATTGTCAGGAGCAAATTACTGGCCATAACCTAGGGCAGATACTATGGAAGTCAGGCGTAAAATATAGGGAACGGATGCCAACATGGAATTACAGAGCATATGAGTCATCTAAATAACCAAGGTGGTGGCATCTGTCCACACTCCGCTGCCTGATATCTGGGACAGAGCGTAGGCTTGAAACTCTGTTATTACTTGATAGGCACTCTACCGCCTCGCGAACTTCAAGTTTCTTTTTGAACGAAAGCTGTGTCTCCTTAGTAGTCGTAACAAGAGAGCCGATTTTGTAACCTATGTCATGCGGCTAAATTAATCGTCTTCAAATACCTTAATGTACAGACAGTACGATAGTTGTGTGGACGTAGAGGGTTGCCACCCCTGTTATTTTAAAGACAAAAGGCATAAACGAGCATTTGTTAAGGGTTCGAAGATCTCGATAACGTTAAACCATGATCTGATTGTTGACACTATACGGCACTTATTGTATGTTATTTTAAACTAGTAGTTTTAGAATTCCATTTTATGGGCTTGTTGCGTTCTTAGTTTTCAATGTATGTATACTATATTATTTTTTGGATATATTTGCTCATGAGGTAATATTTTCCAAAGTTGGTCCGTCGAATCCATTCTGAAAACCTGGAGATAGTAAACTGCATTATTAAAATGATTTCTTTTGCTTAATGACGGAAGAATATTATTTTAACAATATACATTTCTATGAGCAGGACAATTATCACAAGTGTATGGCATCAATTAACATATAAACTTAACAATAAGGTATGGTTGCTAAGAACCAATCTTATCTACGCGCCATCTTAAGTTTCTTATGCAAACATAGTAAAATTGTTACTAAATTCATTGTAAAATAAAAGCAAATTCATCAATTTAATGGAAATTTCAATTATGTTGAATATGATTTTCACACTCGTGTAAATATTTGTATTCGTAGTAAGACAAATTATGTTGACATTTGCTTATGCCACCTTCTGAAATGTATGACTATGATTATATGCAGTAATAATGGTAAAACGTTTGACAAAACAAGTGAAAACTTGTTACTCACTGATAGTTAAAGTTGCTCCAACAGTTTCTAACATTAGAAACACATCTGCTTCAAAATCATTGTACTTATATTTCGTACCAAGATTTCCGGCTAATGTGCCAAGCTGGAAATAAAAAAAAACTGTTACTGTACGAAATATTCTACATTGCATTATTCAAGCCCACAGACCATCTCACCTGCCCAAATGCAATCTCGATCCATTTAACATAATATTGTTAATGTTTGCCTCATACATTTTTTAGCATTTTACGCCAGTCCTGGCAGCTTATATTAAGTTAATTGTAACTTCATGCGAAATTTAAAGTAATTTAATTTCACATTCAAAACTCAACTATAATTTTTATGTATAATTCAATCAATAAATAAAGTGACTAAAAGTAATTATCTGTAACAAATAAAAGTATTTACGTTAATTATTTATACTAATACGTACTTATTTGAAATAAAACTTCAACGAAATCAAGAAAATAGTTAATTGTGAAGCAAAAGTGATTATGCAATCAAATCGTAATCATGAATTTAAGCTAAATGATAGAGCAGAGAAAAAAATTTAATTGAGTTCACAGATAGTTGTGTCCCTTGTCTATTTACCTTGTTAACATTTTGAAAGCTAGGAATATTTAATGATATAGTTAAAACTGGTTTGAATTATTTTCAGAGGTAAGTTACTTTGATGAAATTTAACATTTCCCATCAAATTATAATGAAAATGTGTACTATTTAAAATAAACGCAAAACTATGCTTTTTTTTTATGAATCTAGATGTAGTTTTCTGGTCATACTCCACAGCGATGTTAGAGGTCTGCCAAAGGAAAAGTAAAGAGAATAGAAAACCATAAATAAGCAGAGTATGGTTTAGTCAAAAGTATACATACACGACGAAAAAATTAACCAACAGTACCGGGTAATTTAAACCGAGGACAACCAAATAAGAAAGAAAAAGTTGACACAGCCACAGGTTTGAGGCACAGGTTTGAGGCCTGCAAGACGACAAACAGATAAAATATACGAACCACAAAACTTAGAAAAAAATACGACATAACGATAAGACAAAAGTGTACACAGCAGTTTTCCAGACAGAGAAGCGACGCTTCGGGAAACTTAGGAACTACAATGTAGTAACAATACCGGAAAGTTTATTTATATTCATCAGCAACTTTAATCATTGGTGGCGGATCTTTAACCAAGGTCATAGAAAACAAGAAAGGGAAATTTTACGAAAAAAATTTTGGCACAGTTCGTATAGAGGGAATATTGATGAAAAAAAAATCTTCCCAGGAAATACATTGGTATTCTGAAAAAAAAATCTGCCACACTTTTCGGAAAACACGATTGAAATTTTCTGAACAAACTGTCACAGTGAACAATAACAGACTAACTAATTGAATTCTCAACCTGGTCCACTCATAAAAATATGAAAGCAGCTGGTTCCGTGAAATTAAAACAGATCTCCAGGAAATCAACATCTCAGAAGAGATTGTATGGGACGTACGTAAATACAGAACTAAAGTCGAAATTGATCAATTTGAAAACAATCCCAACACCAGAGCTACCATAACACGGACAGAAGAACGTAGGAAGAAGCTCAATAAGAGAATGAAGAGAATTTGGGAGGAAAATTAGGCCAACACATAAGCTAAAATGGTTCAATCGAGCTGCTAAGTAGGACATAACGATGTAAAAAAATGTTTACATAGTTCATAAAATGTTGGAATCTTAGTTATTAAAATCGCATCATCCATTGTCGTGTTCACTTAAAATCTGTGTGGCTAAGCAAATACTGAAACGCTTGAGCACGAACAAATAGTGATGTCTCTTCCCTGTTCATTATTAACTCAAAATAAATGTGTTAACAGGCACCTCCCGAAACGCATTTGCATATTTACGCTGAATTAACGTGTATTCAAATAGGAATAAATGATTTGAAGCTAAATTGTCGTTAATTGTCATGGTAGGGAGAAATAAAATATTACTGTTCCGAGAAAAAATAAATATGTGCAACGCACTGCCCAGTTGTAAAACGGAAAAATAAGTACGTGTAATTCTAAATAAATTAGTGTTGAAGAAAAGTTAGGAAGAATTTAAACAGCGGAAAATCAGTAATCTTAAAAATCAAAGTAAAGCAAGTAATTCAAGTAGAAACTATTTTATGGTGTGAACATGTTCGCTTGTACGTATTAAGAGCAGAGGAATACTTACGTTTCTCACAGTATTATGGCCTATAAAGTCAACGTGGTCTGCCAGAACCTTGGCGTAAGCATATCCAGTCTGACTGGAGATGGTGTTCAAGGCATCCTTGGCCTCCGTCAAGGTCACAGATCCTCCAAATGACACGCTAGGCGTCGTGGTGATGGTCCTCATTTCGGCGACCCCAGATACATCAATAAATACACTCTCGTTCCTGATTGCACTGTAGACTCCTGTAACAACATGTATGGTCGTCCAGACTTCATTAAGCAATATGAGGCTTTCAAGACAATTTAAAAAAATACGGGTAAATAATTAAACTTGTTCAGAACTTTTTCGGGATCGAAATCTGTATCGTCTGAGCCATGCGGTGAGCTCTGCTGGATAATAGTTATACTACAACACGATGCACAACACGCCAAAATTTCTTTCTTTCTGTGCAATTATTTATACTTATTCGAAAAAGCTAACGAGTTACCTTGTGTCTTTAACATTTTTATATTTAAATATAAGGTTACAGAAAAATTATTGTAATTGTTTTTCAACACAAGTAAGTTAATTTTTTATCTCTAAAAATGATGTAAACATAGCTTATGTTAACACTGATACAATTTTCGATTCCTTTAGTGGACAAATTATGTTTTGCTAATAACTTTTCCCTTTGTGCAACATAATAATTAAGGTATGGTTTGGTGATTGGACTTAACGTACAGTCGACAGTGAGGCCATTAGAGATGGTGAGAGACAACTTGGTACAATGACAGGATCTGGAGAGGAGCTAGCCACAGCCTATGTTATGGAAACACCTAAGCATATGCCTACAGTGATTTTGGGAAACCTTGGAAAACCGAAATCGGGATGGCCGGAGGTGTGTATCGAACCCAGATCCTCCCGGATGCGAGTCCAAAGTGTTACCATTGCGCCACCTCACTCGGCAATATCAGTGAAATATTGTATACATAATGTGAGAACACTATCAGAGAAAATTTTTTAAATGTTTACTATCGTACAAGGAAGTTAGGCATACTTATAAACACGACGTCCTTTAAATGAACGAAAATTATTTTTTGGGTCATGCAAATTGTCTGTGCACATTTATTGTTGTGAAGAATGTTGTCCATCCATGTATTCCATCTACAGTATAAAATAAATAAATTGATAAAAAAATTAAAACACATAATTTTAGCTGTTGTTCGATAGTGAAATATTTTCATACTTATTTAAAAGTAAACGGAAAATTTATTTAAACTTTAGACTACATAAAAAAACCTGTTTACAGTTTGAACTTTTAAGTCTTTTGGATCTACGGGATGCATTTTTTAATGTTAATCGTATCATAAATATAGTGCAGGAACACAAGTCTTTTTGTATCTGCACTCATTTTAAAGAGTGCCGGACTCTGGAACGTAGTCAGTTCGGAGACGGTCTGCGCTGCGAGAGGTCCTGGGTTTGAATCCAAGCTCGGGTATGGAAGTTGTATTGTCCCTTCACCTTACTTCACCCTCATTGTCCATAAATCCCTCTCACCACACCTCATTTTAAGGACATCATGTACTCAGTGTAAAGAGAGAAAAATATGTTGTGAGCTACACTATATTTGTTGCAATACAACAAGGGTCGCAGTCATCTTAAGTACCGTAGGAAGTGTTGCCGCCGACCAGCATGTAGGTTGTATCTCCGATGAGGTTGATCACCTCGAATATCTGGGCGACGGTGGTGACGCGGTACCAGTCGTAAACTGTCTGCTTCAAGTGAATGGCAGCGTTCAAGTTGACAGGCTCCTTGTTCACTATCTCAAGGTCACCGCAGCACTTCTGTCCGCAGCAGCTGCCTTCCTTGGGGCAGCACGTAGTCTTGTATACATCCTGCACACGGAACACATCTACTCAGCGGATTTGACTACAATATGCGATACATGGTGGGATCTATGTAGACACCTGATTTGCAGTTACATTTCGTGAAAGTTCCTAATCGACGACTTGAATTTTATGTCAAATAACTCCAGATCATGTGACGTTGATGAGACTGGGTTCGACTGTCAGACACCGAAATAATCTCTTTGTCTGCTACTATACGAGAAGTCCGTACAAGTCACAACCATTACTCACTGGAGATGTAATTAGCAATGATGTGTTGAGTCTGTAAGTTAAGACGGTATAAATTGGAGTTGGAGAAAAAGATTTAGGAAGTAATATTATCATATATTCTGAAATGATTTTAGCAGAATGGTGTTGCAGAACTATGTAAAAATGTAATATATTGGTACTTAAATGATTTTAATAATTTTATAAAATTTTCTGGAATATGCGATGGAGAAAGTGAACACAAGTGTTCACACCACACAGAAAAATTTAACGTGTATGATCGCAGGTCTGACAAAGCGGTGGTTCAATGCATAGTAAATAATTGTGCTATATATTAAATCACGAAATTATTATATTTTACAGGATGTGTTCATTACCAAAGCGGTAGGCGTTTTTTAATATGTTTAATACATTGATATAGAATTTATTTTAGAGTCACTGACGTGTAAAACAGCAACATTTTGTAAATATTTGACCAACCAACACACTTTAGGTAAGTCAAGTAATCCATATACCACAAGTAAGATAAAAGTATACCGGATTTTTTTAAATACCTGCCTGAAGTGAATGGTCTAATCTCACTGAGAAAAAATTAGGAACAATATTTCAACTGAAATATGTATCCCGGTTTAGTTTCTTGTATTGTCTACCAAACAGGAAAATCTTCCCAGGGAAATAATAGTGTTCTGCTGTTTATGATTGCAACAAAATATTTTTGGTTAATTTCATATGATTATAGCAGAAATAATATAAAAGTTCGTAGTGTGGTTAGATATAAACATTATTATAAATAGCTCTGGGAGTTTAAGTAAATAATAACAGCTAAGCTGAGTAGCTGTCTTTTTTTAACGGAGCTGTAGTTATTGAAAATTATTGCTCCATGTGAATAACTGATATGTGTTCAACAACATTTGATGTCCCGGCTATTTAGCTTACATCAGACCATGGCCGTAGAGGAATTCTAAGACCATGGGTTAGACAAATGCGGTTTAGGATAGAGGATAAAATGAACTCATTTATATTATTATACAAAAACACAACTACAGCAATAACAGAAATGTACTTTATAGTAAAACTTGTACTCAATTTTAGTCAATTTGCTGTCATAACCACAAGCAGTTAAATAGTATAAAAGAAAAATGAACTACGAGTTTTTGCACACACGGCAAAAACCGTTTGTGTTTACTATAACGATAACCTCCCCTCCTCCCTGAAGTCTACAAAGGAATAAACAACAACTACCAAAGTATTATGTTCCGTAGTGTAAATAAAACCGTGCACTTAACAGCTTCTGGCTCACCGTAAGTTGCTAAAGGTTACACTACAAACTGAAAACTGTTAACATATCTTTATAATTAAGTGGAATCGTGTGGACATACGACGCAGCATTACAATGGCATATGTCTTAAAAATTACGCTTAATCATTTAGTCCTGTTGCAAGAATTTATTAATGATACTAGCTGGCCGTCTGCGGCTTTGCCCGCGTGAAATTATGTAATGTAAACAGTAACTTTGGATAAAATATGTGATGAAGGCATTTAACAGTTAGCGTACTCAGTAACAGTCAACTATAAATTGTCTTAGCTCAGTCTAAAGAGCAAGCGGAATATGCTTATATGATGTCATAGTAATTCCCATCGCAAAGTCTTGCACGGGGTACGAACCCGTAACCCCACTTCTCCCACACCTCAAATTTTATACAATACCTGAGTGAATGCTTAAAGGCAGGTCGTGATAATTCTTTTGCACGTACAGGCTACAGTCCGAAGAGGTTTAATTTATAAGTAGGTTGGCAAAAAGAAACAACTGTTGAATTATTTCTCCGTTATCATTCTCTTTTTTCGGGAGACTGTAACATATTACTGCTTTTCACATCATAAATGTTTTAATTTCATAACATCCTAAATTTCATTTGTAGATATTTACATACGCTTTATTCCTATAAAAAAATCAACTCGAAATCTCAACGGGTATAAGCGGTGCAGATGATAATTTGAAAACAGATTTTATATTTCAACAGCTTTCAAGGAAGTATTTCGAAAAATCCAGAAAATGTGTTGTTTTATGTTTGCAAGCAAAAACCATTTCAATATACTCACTGATTTAGGAGATAAGTGGGGTCAATTACAAACACGTTTAGATTTATTGAGAGCTTTGAAGGACCAATATTCAAAAAATTCTAAAAAAAATTTTTAGATATTTACTTAAACATCATTGTAAAGAAAATATCCCCTCACTATCTGAAATGGCTCAGGAGAAATCACAGATTTATGAAAAACATATTTGACGGCGTTTCATCTCTCGAATTTTGCAAAATCGAAAAATTCGGAAATATGCATTTCTTTGGGCAATATTATGAAGTAAAAAAAAATTATGATAGCTTTCCCGGTTAATGAAATATCAAGGATTCTTTGAAAACATATTTCACCTCTTTTCTCCCTCTTAATTATCGTATATCGAAAAAGCTAATCTTAGTGGAAGTCTACGGGCCAAGGGGAAGCTTCCCTCAAAATTGCATGGTTCTAGGTCCAGCGGTTTGGGCTGTGCGTTGATGAGTGAGTGAGTGTGTCAGGACACTTAATTTTATATATTAAGGTTATGTACTGTTTACATTGAAGAAACTATCGGTATCTAACTAAATAACTTCAAGAAGCCAAAATTTAATGCCAAGAACCCATGCTCATAGCGGACAATCGCACTTCGGATCAGTGGTGTACCATGTCTCTACTGACTTCCAACTGCCCATTTTGCTGTTCGGTAACTAGACCGGTGCTTGCGAGAGTCTGTGACAAGTGTGAAAACTTCCTCGAGCATAATACTACTTCTCTTGTATTCTATTTAAAGCTTCTTTATGCGTATGGGAGGGCGTGTGACGAAGTACTCTGTGCCTGTACCCAAGGTAGGTTACACAATTCCAGCTTGAAAATAAAGAAAATTTAGTCTTTTTTACGAGTGTTTCAGCTATTTAAAACAAATAACAATCAGGATCCTTTCCCTCCTCTTATGAAGTGAGAATTTCTATCACCTGGAGTTTATTTTCAACTCCTATGTATGACTATTCCAGTTTCCCTATCCTATCACTAGCCTTTGAATAACTTTGTTGAGTGAGATAAGCACGGAACATTTTTTTTTAATTTTATTTGAAACGTATATTCGGATAACAGTACGTATTTATTTAAAAAGTTGAATTGCATATGTATAATGATGATTAATTGTAATGTTAAGACAAATATGCCTTGTGACCTATCGATATTTTCACTACCGCCTATTGAAAAGAAGTCTGCAATTCTTAATTCAGTAGATGAACAATTGTAGATTTTATTTCAGTAAAAGTTAAATCACACATATTTTTTACATCAGCACGGCAGGTGCAGAGAGCCTCGGTAGTCTTCTCCTCCCCCTATGCTCCTTCCCCTCCAGAAAGTAGGCACGTCTCTAATGAGGGAGTAGACACTACGTTAAATAGTTTTAAAATAGAAACAAGTTAATAGAACCAGTGTAAACACTTCTTGTGCCATATCGATCTTTGTTATATCTGGACGAATTGAGCTTACCCACGAGACTTAACTAGGTATAATTCCTACTTTCAAATTTCCTGTTCCATAACTACATTAACGCATGGAAATAATAATCGCTAACTGTTTTTGCGAGATATTTTCAATATTCAACCTCAAGTGTTCGGCGGTACATCGGTTAATGCAACCATAAATAGGCTACGAGAATCCAACCCGAAAGGCAAAATGATATTCTAACCAACTGCCGTGAAAGCCTGCACTTTTTTCTTATTGAAGTGGTTATACATAAACGGCTTAAAAAGTTTTGGCACGCAAGAAATTTTACTACAGCCAACGAAATGTGTTAGTGATACTAAATAACCGAATATACTGAGAATATCACATACTATATTGTTATAATATCAACTAATAAATACCCTTGTTAAACTTCAAAATATGATAGTTAAACATTTGGAACTAAGTTTAACTGTTACAAAATCATTTAATGTACATTAATAAAATAATTCTTACTGCTATGACCAAAACAGTCAGCTGAGGTAAGCGATTTAATTTTGGTAGTGGTGTTTTTCCCTTTATTGTCATCGTACATTTCACTTATTTTACTCTTTATATCTGCCAGATAACTTTCTACGAGTATTCAGATGGAGTATGTAAAGAGTAATTGTAGTTGTTGGCTGGTATAATATAACCAACATATCTAAATAATTAAGATTCGCGAGTTTTTGTAATGACTGAAATATGAATAACTGCTTAATATTGTCATTTTATTACAATATGTTTTAGGTAATGTAAAATACATTTTTAAAATTTTTTGTATCTGTTTGAACCTTAATTTATAAAATTATATACCCATTAAAACATCAGCCATTCGATAAAAAAGTAATTTTTTTATTAAAAGTTTTACTTAAATTTTTGTTTGCATTTCTTTTATTATTTGCATCACATATTACAACTGTAATAGGTGTAGTCAGTTGCGTGCAGTTACTTTTTAAATATATTTAAAACTGTTAATATTATAATTTCTGACTAAGAAATAACATCATGTGGCAGTAATAAGTATAAATATTGCTTATTATTTACACTAGAAAAAAACTGAAGATTGCCTATAACTCACCTCTATTTCTTTGACGTTCTTCTTCATCTGGGGAGTGGCATCAGAAGCCAGGGACTTGAAAGCGTCTAGTATTGGTCGATATCCAGTGCAGCGACATATATTCCCTCCGAAGGAGTCCTCCACTTCCTGCATTGTCAGTTTGTCACCTTTCTCTTTGTACAAGCTGGGAAAATTATATAAAAATTCGTTAGAAATATAACTGAAAATATCATTTGTTGCTTCATAAATAACATGCTCAAGTAAGCGCTTACCTGTCTTAAATATTTTAAGGAACATATTCTGTTTAGTATAGTAAACAGAATTTTAACAACTCTTTCGTATACACATGTCTTCCAATGTTGTATCCTTTCGCCATACGTAAAATCATTACCGTAGTGGCTTAATATCTCAGTTATACGCCATACGATTGAGCCACAGTAATTGAGAGGGTGAGGTGAAAAAATAAAACATTCCACATTTTACCGAAATTAAAATGAGGTAGCCAAGTTGAACTTTATAATGTAGCTTCATCGTTTGAGTTAAAGAAAGAAACAATTCCATGATTCCTTACACCACTATACGACTCTGTGGTTTGAAATAAGTTGTGTAAGCGTTATGACATGTAACTTTGCACACGTTTGATTAGTATAGTGCAGGTATGTTGGAAGAGAACATACTATCCTTGGAATTAAATACGCTTGTGTTATGAAAACCAGTACGTAAATTTTAGTTTTATCAAACTTCAAAGCACCCTCAACTCACTGAGATATAAAAGGAAAAATTTCCTTCATATTTGAATGCAAATAACTTTGTAAACATAAAACTTATTGTGTTTTATATTAATGTTATATTTGCTGAACTACTAACAAATCAATGTCTAACTGTAAGTTTACACGTGCAACGTATAGTTTAATAGCAAAACCATTTTCCTACTTCCACGAAAGCGGAATATTTACCTTTTTCATCTCACCAATTCAATTGTTGGGTACGTAAATAGCCTACATACGAGCAGTGACGGTTCGTTTACGTGTTCCAAGGGAAGCGGCATTTGCGATGACTGTATGGAGATATTGAGTTGTGTGTGAAACAATTACCTGATAGATGCAGGTAACCACTTCAGCCAGTAGCGTGCAAAAGGCGAGGAATCTACTATTTAGTCACAAGACATGAGTACAAGGATAATGTTCTGCTGGTTGATTCTACAAGCTAATTGAAACCATGTGCTTCATGAGATGTAATACCACTTCCATTGTAACGCGAACACATTTCACCACTGCACATGAGATATTGAGATAATAGTTATGCATCAACCTTCAGTCTTCAATGTGCATAGTGCAGTAAACACTAGTTTCAAAATCCTTATCTTTAAGTATTTTTGATATACTTTTATTTATAAATAGTAAACTAATATTGTATAGAATTATAAATTACGTCTATTAATTTTTTACAGTTTTAACTAGGGTTTCACTTCACTGTATACAGTAACAAAATAAAATAACCGTGAGCAGTATTTTAATTTTAAAAGTTTTAAACAGATTAAACTACCACAAACTGTGTTCAGTAGTGTTACCTAATATTCTTCTATTCTTTATTACCCACCCACACCGCGAGAAAAAAGTTACTGTGAAAATACCGCTACTGTCTTTTATGAAGTAAATAGTCTCACGGGCCAAGCCTGGTTTCAAGCATTATTTCTGCTTATCTGCATTCGTTGAATTTTCTGAAGCCCCACGAGACTTATAAACTACTTTTACGTCAAAACTATATTTTTTATACCTAAACTCTATTGACTTCTAAAATCAAGTATTTCAAACAACCATGTTTATTTTTAGTTTGTTTGGTTTTAAAGCGATCAAAGACAACGCTTCATAGCGTAGGAAATCAAACGATGCACTATATTATTTGTTTTTAAAATTGTTCTTTCTTTTGAAAATGAAAGCAACTCACAGAAAGCGGTTCCACGAATTGTAGCCTCAAATAAAAAATTAACAATATTTTCGACTAGTGAATATTACCCACGACACCTAAGTCCCTTTACTTGACCTTGAATTCATATTCCTCCAAAGAATTTCATAAACTAATGGCTAATGAGGATAATCGTAAGTACAATGATAGCGAGTTATATACTAAATATAACGACTTTCCACTAATTTACGGAGAACATCAGTGATATATTCTTGTACGAATTATTAATTTCCAGAACTTCCTCTGGAAGTACTAAATAAAATGGAAGCAAAGCTAAAATTTTATGTTGATAAAAAAAGTCACCGTTAATTATTTTGCGACAGAATATGTAAGTGTAACAACCATACGTCCTAATATCTTGGCAAAATTAATTTCTTTGTACGTCGCTTTGTCAGATTTTAAGTAATTTGAGTAGTGTTTATTCAATCGTTCTGTTATTTAATAAAGTTTATTACATGCCAAATTGCGAAATGTAATTACAGTACCTTACAATTCTGAACTTCAAATACAAATATGTAATAGTAAAATGTAAAAAAATAAATGATATACCAATCGCATATATGCATAAAATATCATAGTCAAAATTGTATTTACTCATTATGCAATTTATTGTATCAATGTCTAAAAACACGTATGAATAAATGTTTTTCTAACTAGAATTATTAGTTCACAAATCATCTTAACTGTAACACGTTATGTTTTATTTTCGCATTTAACAAAAGAAAGATTCGTGTTGTAAGTGTGTAGCTAGCAAGTGCTTCAAGAAATGTGTGATGGTAAATTCGTTTTAAATTACATATTTCACGGGCGTCATGTGTGCTAAATTGCGAAAATAAGCCACACTTCAGGCGAATATGAAATGCAACTGCCAATACGCCATGAACACTAACATTACTGTTTGGAAACCTTCACTATAGCAAAAAAAAACGGCTAAACATCTTAATATACTGAACTAAAGTGTGAGATATTCAGATGAATTAAACTTAACTACAGTTTTTTGTCGTCAATACAAATACATTAGTTCCACTTGTATGAAAATAATTAAACTGTTTCTCTCTACTTCAGTGTTTTGTGCTAGCAGCGATGTGGTATTAAAAGACTCGTCCCATAGATTTACAGTGTTTTTTAAATATTTTTTACAGCATTAACTTTCATTTCAAAAGCTTTCTGCATTTTTTACAAATATATCATACTTTGTACCTATTCTTTTGCTAACAATAAGCCATATATATTTCATCACATGTTTTGTTATGAAAATAAGCCAAAATTGTATTAAATATTTTTTTCTAAACGAACGGTGTATTATTTCGCAATACGCCAACAGAAAATTGAGCATCGTTTGATTGCTCTAATTCTTGAATTTTTTCAAAGTATTCCGTTTAAAAGGTTTGATTTTTTAAAACCAATGTGAAAAAAAAATCTACCTATTGTGGCTACAATGCTCATGACACTATCGCTCATCGTACACGTTGGCTTTCTGTTCAATGAAAATACAGGCGGCGATTTCGGGATTTGAGCGAAACTATTACCTGTACATATTCATGACCATCCCAGGAGAGCAGAAGCCACACTGGGTACCGCTGTAGTGTGCGAGGGTACTCTGTACCACGTGGTACCCATCCTTCTTGTTGCCGATACCTTCATTAGTAGTGATGTCCCAGCCGTGGCAGGAAAACAAGTGTACCAGACACTGTAACAAGCGACACTTCTCTTATATATGTAGCTGTGCTGGAGGAAAATAAGTACTCTATCTTTCAACACAAGAACTTAAAATCAGATCAAACAAAACTATCTTCTAAGATACGAGGATTCTGTTTCAAGCCCTTCAAAGATCATTAAAACGAATAAAACATTTTCAACGGGCGCACAAATTAGTGGAAAACTTGTATAATGTCCGCGAAATATGAGCATAATTATGTACTGAAACATTTCCTGCGCATACCACTCAAAGAGTAAACATAACCTTTAGTCTACCAACAGAGAAAAAGTAAATCTCGTTAGCATTTGGTAAGTATTTTAAAACACGGATAAGAAGCTCAATCCATAAAAAACCAAGGTAAGCTTCTAAGGAAATTCACAAAGATAGGTAACTAACATTCAATACCTACTAAAACAAAGTACAAATAAAATTTGAAAGAGAATGGTAGGGGAAGTAAGAGAACAAATTTGAAGAAATATAAAACGCGCAGAGAAAGTAAACAATTTCAGAATTGACAGAAGCAGGCGCTGTAAAATAGTAACATACGAAAATCCGCACTTAGTGCTGCCATACAGACGTAAAGCATGCTCCAAGCCATAATAAATGATAAAGTGTATTCTGCCTGCATAAGACGAATGACTGCTAAGACCGAGTCACAATGAGCATAATTACTTACACAGTATTAATTAAACACAGGAGCTACTTTACATGTACGTAAGTCTGACAAGTTACAATCGTACACAGAGTGAAGCACTTACACAAGGTAAATTTTAGAATGAAGTAAATGTGTATATGGTCCAAATCTTGCTTAATACTAATACAATGTAAAATATTGGGCAATCAGAAGCCATCAAAATGATACTACGCTGTCGTACGGACGAATGAATTAACAGAGAATTAAAAGTATATGCCGTACCTGGTTATCACAGAAAATAACACTGTAATATGTTTGAATATAAAAAATACTGTCGCAGGTTTTGAAAAGATATTACAACCACAAGTATATAAAAAAATTATTGTGTATGACTAGTCACCTGGTGCATTTAAAACAATATAATGTTTCTTAAAAAGTAAATAATAGGTTTTGGTATACTTTCTATGTGTTGCCGACTATACTATCACAACATTTTATTACAATAACTGCAGCCGAATTTCTACCTCTTATTTTAACTATTACCATTATAACAATCCCTCACAGCTTGTGTTTATGTGTAAGATATTCTTATCACAATAACTAAAATGTGTTAAGTTAAAGTTTATTATGCCCAGGGCTTTAAACACTATTTTAATAAATAATACATTTTTGCACATAATCAGTTGGTACATTTTGGTTTATCTTTCACACTCATACATTACGATAATAATACAATATATAATCCCAGTGAAATAATAAAGACAAACCAATTGTGAAAACTAGGTACCTGCATAACTTGTAAGTGTACTTTCCTCAAAATAGGTGCAAATTAACCTGATGGTGAAAATCGTTTACGTGCATATAAGAATATTGAATAATATCATTATTTACGACACGTAATGAACGAAATGCATAAAAAAATAAGTCAGTTTACAAAGCAATATACCCATGCCCCGTTTGATTAAACTTAGGAAAAAAATCCGAGATGTATTTGTATCATAAACATAAGAAATGGCCACAGATTTCAAAATATTACCAAAGGATGAACGAAATGCACAAAAGTCAAGTCAGCTAACTAACTAGAATATGCGTGCCGAAATTAATGAACTTCGGAAAATTATTTCCCCAAATAATTAATATCACACAAAAAATATGACACGGTCGCCATTAGCTACATTATGTAATACTATGTTACAAAAATAAAGTTTACCGCCGTTTTAAAAATATGAACACAGGATGAACAAAATACGCAAAAGTAAAGTCGGCTATGTATGTAGTAAATGTATATAGGTCATTTGGAATAAAGTGAGCACTAAAGATTTAACCTTTGAAAAATATCACTAGTCGTTACTGCATATAAGTCAACATTAACAACAGTTACATTATTGTTTGTATGGTTGGTAGCGAATAATAGCATGTAGTTCCGTGTATTTTCTTATTTGAATACAGCATTAGTGAAACACTACCAAATGCAAACGACCTCTCTGTACTTAATATACTTTAAAATGTTTATTTAAGTTCTTATTGACATACAATCTGACTGTATAATTTTATTTAATTAGCGAAAGCACAAAGCGACGCAACCGAGCCGATTGTCGTTGTCAGACGCTGCTAATACTTCACGCCACAGAGTTAGTTTAAAGTTCCACCGACAGATGGCATCAGAGTTAGGTTTTCGCCACTTCGCCAAGCTTCGCTTGGAAGCGAATTGCGTCATTCAGTTTGTTTGTCCGTTGTGTAATGAATATTGGTTTCTGATAAACACATTCAAAAGTACTAGAAGTGACTGTGTATGAATATCATTGGTAAATTATGTGAAGTCATTAGTATTGTAAGTTCTTTTGGTTTATGATCGCCAGCCTGAGTAGCCTGTCTGGAAATAGAAACAGCATTTTTTCCCCTGTTTCACACATTGAGAACATATGTTATTTATAGTTTCTCTTTACGTGCGTCGTCGTTCATTGCAGTGTGCTGAACGGAACTTGAAATCTTGAGTTGCGTGTGTCGTGTGTGTTTTTAGTGGCGGTTATAATTTAAAAGTTAGAATATACTGTGCACGCGTTTCGTAAGGTGCCGTTAGAATAGACACAGAGAAACCAGTGTTATAAGACGTTTACTCGCAGGTATTTATAGCTAAGATTACTATAGCATAAGTTCAGCACCCGTGCATTTAATGAGTAGATATTGTAGATAACATTTATCGAAGCAGTGTAATGTAAATGTAAACATTGTACAAGCCTATGTAAATAAAAGCACGTGGAAATGTTGATGTTTACATGCAGCGGAAAGATATAAACTGGCAGAAAATATAAATTAATCAGGGCTTTTTTGAGTGCTCACTTTATTCCGAATCACCTATACCAAGTTTAGTGAGATTCTGATAAGTATATCATATCTGTGGTAAAATATGAAAATGGCAGCCATTTTGACAATATGAACACAGAGTGAACGAAATACACAAAAGTCAAATAAACTTTGTATGCAGTGTATATGTACCAAGTTTGATAAAATTCCGAACAATACTTCCTAAGATATTTCATACTACGCTAAAATACAAAATGTCCGCCAGTTAGAAAATACACAAAAAAGGATGAACGAAACATGCAAAAGTTAAGCCAGCTGTGTATGTAGTATAGTGTACCAAGTTTGATAAAATTCTGAAAAATGTTTCCTAAGATATGTAATAGTATGTTAAAAATAAAAAATGGCAGCAATTTTGAAAACATAGATACAGGATGAACGAAATACACAAAGTCAATTCAGAATTGTATGAAGTATCTGTGTACCAAATTTGATGAAA
Source organism: Medauroidea extradentata (assembly GCA_003012365.1). Lineage (NCBI taxonomy): Eukaryota > Metazoa > Arthropoda > Insecta > Phasmatodea > Phasmatidae > Medauroidea > Medauroidea extradentata. The sequence goes on along the minus strand of PNEQ01061995.1, from coordinate 38,522 downwards.
TTCTAAAACATGGTTCCATATATATCTAGTTTGATCCAGAAATGTTAAAATGGCCGCCATTTTGAAAATATGGAAAGGGCGTAAACAAAGTATATAATAGTAAAGTCATGTTGCTAAGTACTATACGTGTACAAATGTTGATGAAATTCGGTCCTCTGGTACAAAAGTGTTTATGGACCACACACAAACTGGACACACACACACACACACACATATATATAGACTCACACAGGCAGAAAGGTGATCCTACACGCCTACTTTTTTCCTTCGGAAAGTAGGCTCAAATACTGTGCAAGAACATGCCATTGTATAGCAGTAAATTAAAGTTAAGAGTGCGTGGCAGATAAATAATCGCTGAAAAAATAAATTAATTTCTGCGCATTTTTCGAAGACAATATGGATAAAATACTCAATGACAATCCTAGATAATGGCATTTGCCAACTTTATGAGTAAATATTTATCCAGAATTACTAATTCGTTACGCATCATCTCTTGCGCCGCAGTTAAATGCACGAGTTACGGCGTCAGAGATTCTGCCTTAGAAGTTCGTAACACTGGAAATAATTTTGTTTAAAACGTTGGCTAAGACTATTGTCTAGGATAACTATTGTTTAATTTTCGCAAATTGGCTTCAAGAAATCTACAGTTACAGAATAATGCTTTTAGCGTTGAATTATGCACCACGCCCTCTCAAGGAAAGAATATTTGCATTGCTCACGGAATTGACGGAGAAAGTGTGGCTCTCTCCAGTAACCGGATGTTTGGCTGTGACAGCGACAGTACAGGCACCACAGCCACCTTCGTAGCACATGAACTTGGTAGCTGTAAGCTTCGCATTGTCTCTGATGTAGGTGTTCAATGCTGTACCCACTGGGAAGGTTTCGTCCACTGGAATAACAACATACCTATAGTGAATGGAAAACTGCAATTTTTTTTGAGAGAAACTTACTTTTTGAAAACATTTGGGTTTAAGGCACGCGTATAAGCTTACTAAAATAGTTCTTACTCCTTACATTTTGGTTAACAGTTAAAAAGGGTCAGCAATAAATAAGCAATCAATTGCGGCCCCTGCATAAAACTTTACAACTTAGCTCTCAGGTCATACAATCAATAAAACATATAATAATATTTAATTCTAATTGCCATACTGGTCAGGATATTTAAGGTAACTGGTAGTCCAGCGTCAAATACACCTATTAACAGTTATGTACGTAAGGTTGGACCTATTGACATACTGTATTGCTTTAAATGTTGTGATTAGTAATATCTAGAGACCAGAAAATTACGTGTAAGGTATCTTGGGGAACGATTCCTTTTGGGACAAGATGCCAGACGTACATATTTTTTTACATTTCGTTAAATATTCTTTAAACCTTCTTTAACCAAACTCATACCACATTACTGGCTTACACAAATTTCGAACGAAAAATAAATTATATTTTCATAATACATTTTTAACATTTAGTCAAATATTATGGCTTTAAAATTCACCAAGTGTTGAATCTTCCTCCGATTTATCTTATTCTTTTTTGTATCAGGCTGAACCAAAACACATGCACTGGATATATGATTCCTAAATTCTGCTCGGAATGCTTGAAATGCTACTTGTGACACATTAGTGGAACTTAAGTGGCTGTGAAATCATGGCTGTTAGCTGGCTAATCGGTAATAGGCCACTGGCCCCGCTGCAAGCCAGATTCAAGTTTGTATTCCACTTGCATTTGAGTTATATTTAAACAAATCCGTGTGGCTTGCTGCAAGCTTGCCTCAAGCTTGAATTTAATTAAAACTAGACTAAGCAGTATTCTTCATGAGACTATCTGTAAATGTTCATTGAACTTTTTTCAGGCTGCTTTAATTGTAATTTATGTGAACTTATATATATATATATATATATAAAAGTAAGAACATTACAAAGTTATAGTATTAAAGATTTTATTTAAAAATTAAACTATTTTTATGTTATTGTTAGTAAAAAGTAAATTTTTTTATTTTTTGCTTGCACATTTACGTGGGCATTAGGAGTACACATGCAAGTCTCCTATAATCGAATCATAAACAGCTAGTTCTTAAGTGTTAAGCGTGGTCTTTTTGCTAACATGCCTTCATCACCTAAGTATCGTGGGTTATAACCCCAGCACTAGCTAGACACTTTCAGTTTGATAACTGGATTGTCACGTAAGAAAATAAGGTGCATGAAGGGAAGACTCAATAAGGATAAAATTAAACAAAAATAATAAATTTTTCGGTGGTACTTAAATGGCATGCCACCTGTAGGCCATTGTTGTGAAGTGGTTGTTTAATGGATCAACACTAGTGCAGGTATATGAAACCGTGTTTAGGCCAGATTATGACTCTAAAGTAGTTAATTTATGGACCTTTATATTTGCAGGCCTGTGTAGCTTTTGTTGCCATTCATTTTGTCCAGTTGTCGACCTGCCATGGACATACCATGGGTTAGTTAGTGTGTGTTGTCACTTCATATCTAGAAATGGTGCCGGGTCCATTACGTCTGTTGGCTAACTGATAGCCAACTTGGTGAACAAGCTCTATGACATTTATGGGTCATTTGTATTTCACTCCACGGGTACACAATACAATTGGGCAAAGTTTCGTTTATCACTTATCCAGAGACATTTGTTTAACTATAAATTACCTTAACTGGTTTCATAGTAAATAATATTATTAAATGTTGCATTTTACCTGTGTAGCTCGTGCCATTGATGGTAAATGTCACACTCGTTTGGAAGCTGTAAACCAAACAAAACATTATCACTTACGTGAAGCACTGAACAGGAGTCAAAATAGAGAAAAGCTCCGAGAAATTACATACCTGTAAGGTTATGAAAATGTTGATGAATTTATCTTATTTCTATGTTTTTGAATTGTTTACTCTTTATATTAGAGGTAAATTTAATCTTAGTTTGTTTTTTCTTTGTTTCTCATTTTATACAGCAGCGGCAGAGGCCAAGAACCTCTGCTGCACAATCAGTACAAAGATAAGCCGAGCGGTAACGGACAATCGCCCGCGAGAAGAAAGTGTTCTCCGAGAAGCAGCGACAATGAAAGTGATGATAGAGCAGTGCCTTGTGTGAAGACATTGACAACGATGCAGTGTGTCTATGCTCTTATTTATTCTACACACAAGATAGAATGGAAGGGAGATTGGTACAGTGTGTAAAATGTTGTGGTAGTGATGCTGAAGATGACCTAAAGTTCATTTGAGATGTTTGCCCTAACGGCTAGAAATTACTTAAGAAATTATTTGAGTTCTTTTGTTTAGTGTTAACATATTTGTTTTTGTATTTTCGACTTTTTTCGCCAAAATATATGTGTGTACATTAGTGCATTCAGCGTCTCAAATAACATGTTTATGGAGAGAAATTCTTGTGGAAAACGGAACATTGAAGGATAAAGTTTTTATTTCCATAATCGTCAACATTAAACAACTTTCTTGCCGATACCAGCACTAGAACCGGCGGGAACTGTTTCCTTCTTAAATTGACAACATTTGAGATTTAAACCTGCAGCAAAGTTGAACTCTGGAATCAATGTCCTCGATTACTGTGCATTGCCATTCGTCTTAAGGTTTTAATATGCTATCAATATACTGTTACCTTATTTAGCTTATTAAAAATGTAAGTATATTTTATCGTTACAAGAGATCGTGGTTGGCGCCGTGACTAGAGCAATCGCCTACAACCAATGCAATCCGGGTTTGATTCCCGGCTAGGTTGGTGCCCGGATTTTCGCATGTGGGAATCGTACCGGATGATGCCGCTAGCCGGCAGAATTTCACCCGTTTCACCCGACAATTCATTCCGGCACTTCTCCATACTGACACTGTCACCCCTCCATACTGACAGAACCTAGCAGTTAAGTGCTGACCAAAATCGCTTCCATTCTACTTGTCATGACAACATACTGAATTAATTTCTGAAACGATAATGTTCAACGGTTAAAAAAAATAATAATAACTCGTTCGTAGGACGGATTTTAAATCAGCATTGGAATCCGTTGTTATGACGGGACGAGACGTCAAGCGACCATTGTGTGGTTTAACGAACCTTCCCAGCGTTCATATGTAGTAACAGAGACCCGGAAATTTTGCGGGTTCAACGACCGATCGGTTAGACTGCACAGTTCTGTATACACTCTGTCCTCAGCCACTTGTACATTGGCTGTTGCTCCAGTGAGTGGCCAGTCATACATCTGACTAAATAGCGCGGGAGTCAATTAGTGTTTTCATGCAGGCCGGCTACTGGTTCGCAGTTCTCAAGGAAGAGTTTCGATAGCAGTGATCCAATTTCGAACGTTACTATCGTGTACATGAGTTTAAATTCTAACGTATACTTAAATGACTGTAGTGATAAGGTAAACCATGGAAAACCCGAATTCCGTATGACCAGACTCGTTATCAAAACCCCGGATCCTCCTGAACGCCAGGTTTGTGTTTTACTTCTGTCTCCTCGTTCTTGAGCACGGCCACAGTTCAACTGCTAATGTATTCTGTCATAGGACTTAGGAAACAAGTGTCAAAGTGTCGTTCGTGCACTTGGTATATATTTCAGTACTTACTCCGTGGCGGACGACGACGCAGAGTATGGCCAGAGGCTGAACATCGTGCTGGCTTTCTAGGACATCTGGGTGGCGTAAACGTATATATCTTATAGCTCTCGACCAATCACGGGCCACTTCTTTTCCGTCACGCGCTGCCTTTGTTGAAGCAGAAGACAAGTCTCCCCATTCAATTCGGTAGGACAAGACGCGTTTAACGCGCCTACAGTAAGGTTACTTTGTCATGCTGGACACGTAAGGAATATAAAGCGTTTTACAAACTTCTTAACAGAGCTTCTTGTTGGCAGAGTTGACGGCGAACGTGTTCCATGGCACGTACGATCCCTACTAGATAGCGTCTTACGCAATAATCCTCGCTGATTAGCGCACTCGTCTGCCACCAAGTCGATCGTGTTTCGATTCCTGACGAGGTCTGACAGCCTACGTAGCGTAGTTGGTTTACGGTACGAGAGATCCTGGGTTCGAATCCTGGCGCGGGCGTGGATGTTACGCTGTCCTCTCACTTCATTTCACCCTCATAGGCGCTTAAGAACTCGTTAATAAAGGCCGTAAATTTCTGGTCCCCGAGAAAACCCGCCGATCAGCGACATCCACCGGCATGACTCTTACATGCAAGAATCATAGATCGATTCCCGACGGGGGCTGATCTCTGATTATTGCACGTTAGAATCGTGCCGGACGACGTAGTTGGTCGGCGGGATTTCTAGGGGATCTCTGGTTTTCCTGGTCCTTCCTATTTCATGTCATCCTCAGTGGCAAGCTGTTGCCTACGGTCGCCCAGTTTTAAGTAAACATTCTGGGGTGCAATAACCTGATATTCTCGTACCCTCCTTATATAATATTTGTTTATTTATTAGTATCCTCGAAGAAAATCCGAAAAGTTTATGTGTATTATATGTATACACATATATGTATATATATATATATATATATATATATATATATATATATATATATATATATAAGTATGTATTTAATTCACTCGGGATAATGTGAGCACTAATTTTTTACCTTTATAAAATATAACTAGCCGTTACTGCATGTAATTCAACATTAAGAATAGTTGCCTTACTTATCGTATGGTTGGCAGCGAAGTTACGCAGTATACAGTAGTTCCGTGTAGTTCTTCATTTAAATGTAACAATACTACAACAACCGAAACTAACTTATTTGAATTTTACCAAGTTAATACATGTTTATTGATTTTTGTAGGTTCCTGAAACATCGCATAAGTCGTCGCAGAATGGAGCTTGCTACTGTTGCCTATTTCTCCTTTCTTTGACTGAATTTAAAAATAGTCTGTTGCCAAAATACATAAAACGGTTATAAGTTAAATTTCACATCTATTGGTGATGTTAGGTGTTACTAGGATCCTTCAATCGTAAATAATAGGCGTTCAAACCTTCTTCTTTCATAAAAATTGTAGAGGTGACAGCTCTCATATTAAATAAAATTCTTTTGCTGTTAACTTTTGCGAATATTTCATGTTATCTACCGGAGCAGCACATCGTAAGGAGCAAACACGTCATCTTGTTGTAAGCTCCTAGAATGCACCGCTCACAAGAAAAATGCACACAACTATTGCTTTGACAATAACGCAACACCTGGTGCGTAGGCAAAATGTGTTACTTCCGCCATGGAATTATACACCGTGCTGTCACAAAATTCAACCTGTGATGCAATTTTTTTTTTAAAATCATGTTGCAAAATCAATCCAATTAACTTTATAAATCTCATGCTCGACACGGTAATTTTTTTAAAAAATTTCAGTTTTGCATAATTTTCACAAAATATTATTTTCTTCGAAGAAAATTATTAATGAATTTTATTAAATAAACATCCCTTTTGGTACAATCTGAAAAAATTATAATGGTTTTGAAAATGTTTTATTTATTTATTTATTTTGCTTAATGACAGAAACGGAGTGCTAGGATCCCGCAAACAACGTGATATTGTTGCAAAATCATTTCTTAATAACTTTTCGTTTCTGTTATGAAGTAGAAAAATAAATAAAACAATTGAAAACTTACTTAATTTATTTTAGGATTTACGAAAGAGACGCTATCATGTTTTAAAAGATAATGGATTTTCTTGAAATAACAAATAAAATGTTTACAAAATTGTGTAAAAACCAGACTTGTTGCCAAATTTATCGGGTCGCAACTAAGCTTTTACCTTTCCTTTTATTTGTAAGTTAATTCCGCAGGATTAGGCGACATATATTAAAAATACTGAATCACAGGTTGCATATCCTGCTGGCATGGCATATGTTCAGATAAATATTTCTGACGCGGAAGCACCACTGTTTGCCTACGTACCAGGCGTTGTGTTATTGCCACTGCAACAGTTGTGTGTATTTTTGTTGTAAACGGTAAATTCTAAGAGCTTGCAACAAGACGAAAAATTTTTGTTCCTTACGATGTGCTGCTCGAATAGCCAGCATGAAAATATGCAGAAAACCTGTCGGCAAAGTAATTTGATGCAATTAGAGGGCGACCACAGCTATTATTTTCATGAAAGGGGATGGTTTGAAGGCTGACTTGTGTACAGGTTAAAGATGTCAATAACATTTAACGTCACCTACAAAATTGAAATTGAATTATTATCCGTATTTTGTAATTTTTTATAAAACACTATTTTTAAATTACATTTTCATGTTCTTATACCTCCCTTAATATCCGCTAGTCTCAAAAGTATTCCAAATAACGTTGCTTACTTTATTAATGAGAAATAACCTCCCAGAGTTTGGGTTATTAACTTCCTTACATCATGTACGTATATAGGTGTGTGTTTATATGTGTCTATATATATATATATATATATATATATATATATATATATATGCTATAATCGATTCACCAAGCAAGATAATGCACCATCACCACCCTAGCATATAGGCTATCCTCACTAATTGTGATGGTAACTAACAAGTACACAGGAACAAAACGTGGGTTACGACTCCCTGTTATTCGCAAGAACGCTTGGGTAACGGTTAAATCCTCAACTGCAAACAAATATAAGAATTCGTCATAACCTCAAAATCTCAGTGTTGTTATACCAGTTAGTATTTAGCAATATCTGCAAGAAAAATCATATTTCTATTGCAATCACGAAACAGGGTAAACTACACATTAATTTCAAGAAAAACATGGAATTCCGTTTGTGAATCCCAGCAGGGATTTATTCATGAACCAAAACATGACAAATTTGAACATAACCTTAAACAAACTCATTAAATAAATTGCCAACATGAATAAAACATTAGAAATTAAAGCATAAGGAATACAAGTAACATAGCACTTTACAAAATGCTGGTAACAGGCGTGCAAATGGAATCAATTTATTGTGAACAGTATGGAACATAAGAAGCCCTAGTCGAGAATCCTGTGAAGGGTGTGGCAAAGACAAAACATTGGCTAGCCCTATCCTCATATGAAACTAACTCGCACAACTTACGATGAGTCCCATTCCTCAATAGCCAACCCTAACACAAAATTGTGGGGACGTACGTCCCTTTAATACATATACTAAAAACTCGGAGGACACTCGCCCCTACACATAATCACAAATTCCAGCATAACCAACTTCAGTAGTATGCACACAATCACCCTAGCACAGTCTCTTAAAGCGGGCACATAGGGTGCATGAAAAATATTCATTTCATTTACTATTATTATTTATCTGCCATGATTTACATTCTCTGTCTGTCAAAATTTAATCTTCAAATTACACGCCTGCAATCATTAACTAACAACCATACAAACAAACCTATGGAACTGTAGAATTTAAATGTCTGCCCCCTTCTCTCTCAATGAACACCAAAAAATATAGAAGTTACCAGAAGTTAAACAGAGAAAACCTGAACGCGAAAATTACCTTGGATTACTGAGCAAAAGTGAAAAATCACAAACAGCAAAACACGAACGAAACACTAGAACTTGGGCCGTTATGCTACAGGACTTCAACCCTAGAAATAATCAAATAAGAAACTAAACAAGGCGCCTGAAATTAATCAATTATAAGTGCTGCAGCATAAAAACCTACTTCACATTTACGAATTCGAAAGACAAGCGTTAACACTTAAATTTTACAGGTAGCCGACTGAACCCACATACTGGGAAAACATGAATATATATACAAAAGGTGAGCATGAATATAGACTCAAAAATAGTCCGCCCAACATGGCGGAGCAACTATGACAAGTTATTACAATGAAATAATTATTATCATTAAACCGGAAATTACATAATGGAAACAGAATATGAACTTTATGTAACTCGCTTCGTACAAAATTAATTACTCGTAAAACTCTTTTCATATATTCACAGTTAAACAAGAAAAATATTAATTACAACCGTGCAAACAATTTTTTGAATTTCTGTAACTGTCACTGGAACGCGCTAGTGTAGCGCGAAGCTAGCTTCACTGTCTGCACATGTGTCTTTGCTTAGTCTTTAATACATCTATGGCGAAGAAAGTCATGTTTACATACGGCGTAGGTAAAATATTCCAAAATATAACAAACGGGATATAATGTATGTAAGAGTTTCTGTATACGTTGAAGTATTCAAAATATAGTTGGGAAGAAATAAAACACATTAATGACTGATGTCTTGCAATGTCTGAACTATCTTGGTCGTCGTCAAATTGCGTCGTGTACCAAAACAGTCGGTACAATGCCACTGTCTGTCAATATGCACAATAACGTAGCTAATGATCTGCAAAGTCCTGTAAATGATACAGTTTGGTTGAACCTTCACATTATTCATGGAAGGAAGTGCGGGCCCCCGGCACAATAGGAATGAATGACATTTAAGTCATGCCGTTTCTTGTGAATAGATACATACAATATCATATAAGAGAGCATGCTTATTTATGTATCAGTATTCTCAACAGTTTTCTTTGACAAACATTCACATTGTCATTGAGTATGTTCAAAAAACTACTTCCAGTCAATAAGTTATTTCATAAGCATTGTTTCAGAGTCCTTTAGAAAGTTACCTCAATATTGTGCACAATATCAGAAGCACCACAAATGCGTTTGGATTCTAACTTGAACCAATAGCATTCCGCAAAATTAACGAACATTTGATATCCCAGCAAATGAATCCTCAGTAACCATAGTAAGCTTGTCTAGTTTTACAATGTACGGCAATTTGTTTTCTTAGCGACACTCATTAATATCAAACTCTGTCAGTTGTCAATCCGAAAGTATTTTTCCGTAAAATTTATTAACAAATTTCGACTCATTGAGGAATATAATATTTCAATTGAATGTTGAAATGGAACTGTACTCGAAATGACAACGTTATATTCTAAAAATATATTGCTTTTATTTTACTTTCTGAAATGTTTTATTAGCATCGCACTATAAATCATTAAGTAGAAAGTGTACTGTAAATGTAGAGATGTTTAACTATCTCGTAGCGTAAATGCACCGGAGCAGTAAGAATGAAGGCAGCACGCACCTTGGTTACATAATAGTCTTTTAGATGCAAAGAACTGAAATGACGTGTGTCATTACCATTGTCGGCTCCCCTCAGTTAGACATTCAGCAGACAACCTAATATTTTAGACGTAATAGTGGTGGTAAAGCGATATGATGCTTGTGTGCAGGCTAATACGTTAAAAGTCGTACATAAAATATTTCTGCTTAAGATTCCACTATACACCTGATGAACAAATTCTTTGTTTTGAAGCTGTAATATTTGTTTTAAAGTATAAATCAAAAATGTTTGTTTGAAAAACCAACGTAATGTTTGTGTTTTTTTACATGTTTGCACTAAATTTGTTTTATGCGTTTATTGCAAATTTAGGGCAGAAATGTTAAAGAACTCATACGTTAAATTCGTTCTTCAGACAAACAGTTTTAATTTATATTCTAAAACAAATATTGCGGCTTTAGTACAAAAAATTTTTACATGAGGTTTATAGTGGACTCTTAAGTTGACAGTGAAACTGCCTCCAACGGAACCAAAAATTTCAACAAGAAAACATTTTAAAACGCTATTCGTAGCAAACGAAACAAATACATGTTTTATAGTTTTTTAATGACAAGCATAACGATTGACGCTGTGTACAGAGAGTGGAGAGTGATTCAGTATTCTTCAAGAAACTCCACACAGTTAATATTTTATGATCAAAGAAGTCATTATAACTGGTTCATTGATAAATTTTGTATTTTAACGTTAATCCCCATTAGAAATTCACAGCAACAAGATCCAAGAGACCTTATGCAGTGACGAAAAACTGATAAAAAATACAAAAGGTAGGATACTTTATTTAAAAACGTACATCTGACAAAGTTAAAACAAAAATATTTTAATGGTCTGCATTAGGGCGGGTTATTCGAGAAATGAATTAGCCTTTAGTTGAATGTCAATATATTAATGGCAGTTTTAATTTACTCTTGTAATGATATTTAAAAAAAGGTTGCTAACTCGATTTATTAATCAAATTTTAGTTGAAAAAATATACATTTTTTTCCAAACAATTTCTAATTGTAATTAAGTAAATGGTTTGGTAGATATTGTTGAAGAACAGCGCTCTACGACGCGCATGTAATGCAACGAGCCATGCTAACTACCCCTTAGTTTTAATTTCTTCCAGGGCGAAACCACATTCTGCTGGCCCCTAACCCTCTGATGTCAGTGCGGCCAGTCGGAAAACGAGCATCTGCCGATACCATTCAATCCTTGAATAACACGCATCTTCATGGAAGCTTGTCCCATAACCTGGAAACTTCGGGGTTTAGACGTATCATCACCGAGTAGTGATAATGGTATGGACGTTTTCGCAGCAGAGTATAAATATAAAGTGCAGTGCCGAGAAGCAGACATTATTGAGACGTTTAGCCTTTGTATGGAATTGGCGGACGGCAATATTGGCGAAGACTATACAAGGCCGGCAAGGAGCGGCGCGGGTTCAGCGGTGGCAGCTATGTACAAACTGCGTACTGCAGAGAAAAATTTGGACATGTTAAACAGATGTATTTCTGTAGTGGATGGACGAGGAAGTAAGACTGTTACTGTGCATGGTAAGAGAGTTTTGAAACGAGATATTTGAAGCAAATTGTGACATAGGCCTAATGTAAACTGATGACTACTGTGCATGAGAAGGACAAACATTTATTGATTATTTACGTATTGAATGGAACCATGGTGTTAGATATGTAAACTTTGTATATTAAATATGATTATTAATTGTAAATATAAATTTATGCAATGGCGAGGTATTGACCTACATGTGTTAAATATTCTTTTTCGAAATTTTAATTGGTTTAAAATATATGAGGGCTAAATCACTTAATATATTAAGTCCTACATTCCGAACAAAATTGGCTACACCGAAGACAACATACTTGTAATAATATTATATATATATATATATATATATATATATATATATATATATGTGTGTGTGTGTGTGTGTGTGTGTGTCTCAGATATCTATACAGCTCTAATTTTGGAATTACCAATGATTACTGGTTAAAACAATGTAATCTTATATGGAATTCTGTAGCCATTTAGTGTGACAGTTGGTATTAACAAGTTGATTATTATTTCCTTACTATATTTCGTGATTTGTATTAATAATTATTTCTTGTTAACCTGTAGACTTTAGAGGCTACATAACCATACATAATTTTTGTTAGTGAAATGTTCTGTAAGTATACAATGTTTTAGAAAGTTGTTTAAATGGTTTGTGGATGTATTTTAACACGTTTTATTAACTTTAGTGATGTCTGTTTTTGTTTATTTTGTTCACATTGTTACAATGAAGTACTAAAACAATGTCATTATAAAGGCTTATTTAAAACTCATGATCTTGTTTGTCTGTTCGATACAAATGTTGTAATATTTTAAACTAATTTCTCTATGAGCTAGAGGAATTAAAATGAAAACGTTGCTCACAACTGGAGGAGAAATCAATATAGGAGAAAAAAAAAGAAAGTTTTTATTTATTTTCTTTGTGTTCATTGTTAAATTAAATCACTATGAACTGGAGACTTAAGTATTAAATGGCTCATAACTGATTGCAAAATTTCACACACAAGACTAAAAATCATCAAATAATATCAAAATAAAAAAAATAACATAACACTTTTAAGAACGGCCTGATAACTATAAAATAATTTATTGTATGAAGGTACTTGCAAGATTTTAAAAAAAAATAATTTGTTCGCATGCAAAGAAAATTATTCATGAATAGTTCACCTAAGTCACTAACAATGTTATTGCATTGCAAAAGATATGAACCTTTCTGTAAACTTTTTCAAAGACATATACTCTATATGATGCGTATTATTTTCTATTTCATGGGGAATTTACTAAAAATCTTTTGATTTTCCCGCAACTCGTTAAATTTTTTCATTATTCACTGATTTAAAACCAACACTCTAAATCACACGCGCATGGTTATAACTTAAACACATTCTCTTTCAAAACTTCAAGTGCATTAATTTATTGTAAAATTAAAAACGTATTAATCCTTACACGAAGATTTCTTTGTACTAAGGCGTTTAGTTGAAAATAGGATAACTATATGCGCGGAAGTTTAGCGGCTATAAAAGTTCAAATAACTCGCATACATTTAGAAAATTTAAACAAACCCCTGACTCACAGGATACTAAATTTCAAATAGATCGGACCAGTAGAATTGCTCACATTCACTCAAAAACATATCTAGGATTCATCGTTTATATTGAAAATGAAAAACAATAGTATGTAGCTGACATTAGTGCATCGTTGCTAAGCAACGCTTTCTAGAATAAATAGTTAAAAACTAGAAAAGAGCTGACTACCTTTAACGGCTGAACAGATTCACTTGAATCATAGCTAAGAACCATCTCGATCACATTAGCTTTCAAACAAAAAGAACGCATCGAAATCGGTCCATTTGTTTAGGAACTACGACACCACAGACAGACACGTCAAACTTATAACTTCCTTCTTTTTTCGTCGGGTGTTAAAAAGGAGTTAAGACAAGAAAATAAGACCTGGTTTTTACACACACTTTATTTATGTTTTTAAATTCCACGACTATCTGAGTTATTTGCTGAACTTCCAACTAACGTATTTTGCTAAGGTAAGGTAAAGTGAAACCAACAGCATAAGTGACTTCATGTGCGGTTTACTGGAAACTTTATTTTCAAGAATTATGACAGTGCAGCTAGTAGTGGGAATAAAGCGGATGAACTACTCTGACTCAGTAATATAGCTGTTGACATCTGACTCTTGAGTGATAGTACGACTGCAGATGTTGGCCATATCACGGTAGAATGTCTGCGAATGCATCACCTCGTGGAGGAAGTCTTCCAGCTCCCTGACCAGGCACCTGTCTACTCCAGGACACGAGACGGAGATATTCAAGTTCCTGAAAACACACGAGCCATGTGACAAAGTGTGCAGAACAATAATAAATAAAAATCATACGAGGATCGTACCCGAGGGTTTAACACCCCGGTATAAAGTGGATGGTGTCATTTTCCTATTTGCCATCACTCCTCCAAAAATAAGATAGTCTGTGACTATGTAGTAATGTAAGAAGTTGTACAAAAGTATCATTCCCGGATTGTCAAACCTCGATTTTCGATAATAATCAAGGGGGAAATGTTACGTCGAAAATTGTAGAAATTCACTGCTTTGGCGCCTAATCCCCTTTACATTGGGCCCTCAGTAGGAATGACATAGAATAGAGCCCTACAATTGTGAAATGTTGGAGTGAAAAAGGCAAGGGATGTGGGAGTACCACGAGAAAACCCTCTGACCAACGGCATCGTCCGGCAATATTCCCAGATGCGAAAAACCGGGGGCCGATCCAGACGGTAATCGAGCCCGGTTAGACTTGGTGGGAGGCGGATGGTCTAACCACTCGGCCACCGCTACGCCTGAACTAAAAAAAAAGTCACTCAAAAGATACTGTTGCGATAAAAACATTTCTGAAATAAAGTCAATATTAATTTAATTTGTGTGCAAATGTAATCGTTCATATGGTTAACAATGAGATTTTCGAAGGAATTGTGCAATAGGAGTGTGTGACTGGATGTAGTTTTTTGGACATACTTCATTACAATGCAGATATTTTTCAAAGGAAAATAAAGATAAGAGGAAAACATAAATAAACAGAGTATGACTTAGTCAACAGGATCCTTACAATACATATAATTATATAAATGGAATAAGGTCGAATACAGCTAGGGCAATCTAACAAGAAAAATAAGTATGGATTCTATGTCTCCTGTTTAAAAAGGCATACTCTTCTTATTTGCGTTTTCCTATTATATTTTGTTTTACGCTTGACTGGTATCTGCATCGCAATGGAGTACGTAAAAAAACAGGAAACAATTTTATCTGTGCCGCTGAATACGAACCTTTCCTGAAACTCGCCGGTCCACCTACTTTGTAAAATAGAAGAACTGTTTAAGTTCGTGAATAGCCATTATCGCCAACAGTACCTAGGCCATTTTCAACGTTGCTATGATGGACAGTTACAACTTTAAGGTTAATGTCCCTGTACCGCTTCATTAGTAACGTTCGCTCGTTCACATGCAACAAAATACAGCCGGGCAGTTATTGTTTTACAGATGGCACTTCTGGGTAACTGCTGGTACAAAGAAACTGAATGGTAGAGATAACTAGCACGCTGACCTTTAACTAGAGCCGGAGTGATCAAGTGGTCTTCTGACCACTCGCCATCCACAACTACGATCCGGGATCAATATTTTGCGGGGTAGGTCGCAGAATTTTTCGCATGAGGGAAACCAAGGTAAACGTTGCATTTGTACGGAGGGTTTTATAGAGGTGCTTCCGTTCCCCCAGCCTTTGGATTTCGTCGTTGCTGTATTGTACGGCCTCAATTCATGCCATCTCTCAGGGAACACCTACGGTCTTTTAGTGTCTCTCGGGATGTGTTGTCCTACACTCAGGTTCACCCCCTACTAGAAATTATTGTTATTGTTACTATCGTCAACTATCAGTACACGATACAAGATGAAACCTATTTAATTTTGCTAGAATTTCGATGGATATTAATTAGAATAATGGTAAGTGCAGGTGTACTACGTACCACTCAAAGATATAATGTCTGCTATTTTCAGCAGGTAATCAGCTAATCTGTGACCAAAGGATCTTTTGCATGCGTTGTTCTTTAACAGTTAGCAAGCTGTGGACAAAATATAGCTAGTAGGTGTGCAGGTGAAGTCTGCCTTTATGAACCTATTGCCAGATAATACAAAGCCATTGACGGTTGCTACATGGGTCGTTCTTTACTATAATGTTAAGTCGTCACTAATGCCCTTATGTCTCCTACAGGTTTTTCATGAATCAACCAAGGCAATTAGGGTAACGTTCAATGAAAAATCTGATCGTATAAATGGCAGAGCCGTCATTATTTAACGAAGCTAAAATGCACTTATTGCAGCTCGTTACACTGCCTGATAGGCAAATTAGCTGTTTCGGCCAGCAAAATATTCGAATGAGATGAGGTGAGACGGGACGAAGCTGAGATCGAAGGAAGAAGTGTTATTGAAATCAGGTGTTGCATTGAGGAAACCTATACTTCAAGACTTGGCATTGGACTATGAACTCAGCAATTTTCTGTGGCCTTAGCTCTAAGCCAAACGAGAGTCTTATAACGATTGTGGTTAACTAGTTAAATTCAATTATGGTTTTCAAATATAATAAACTACTCAATACTTCTATGCAGACGAACATAATCTGTCAGAAATGAGCATAAACAAGTGCACATTAAATACAAGGCTAGCATTTCGTAGTGCATGCTAATTAATTGTATGCAAAACTTAGAAATACACGCATCAATGCGTTATACAGACTTAAACTCAAGTAAATGGCATATTTTTCTATTCAGAGTGAAAAAAAACTACCTTGTATTTGGAGAATACTAAGTATTCTATGTTGTCATATTTTCGACTGAACGTGTTAAAAAAAAATCAGCTAAATTTTTTTCCTACCCATATTATTAAACGGCAAATAACAATATCCTTCGTGACTAGTGAACAGAATTCATTGGCAAATGTAAATACATCGTCATTTGGCTGTAAATGGTTATGATCGTCACACAAGAAGTGGGAACCAGCAAGACAAGAATGCAAACAAGGAATGATTCTACAACAATTAGTGGCAAACAGAAAGGATTGCTGCTTGACAAGTCAACACACCGAGAAACTCGCAGACGACGATGAATATGTGGGACTGTTATAAGTTGACAAAAGGCCGGTGGAGTATAGAAAGTCGTCACCTACAGACATCATTAACGACCAATGAAACGTGGTTGATACGCCATAAAAGTGTGGAGACGAGAAGAATCACAGGACTTTAACAACTAGACGTGAACAGACTTCAACTACCGGACACGAAAGGAGAGCCAGTAAGTATAAACGTGGCAGACGACGGACTTTAGCGTCTTCTTCGAGAACTCAGCCGTCGGTAATCCTGCTAAGAGGGAATAGTTTCTCTCAGTTAGGGAGAAAGCTATCCTGGAGCTCTTCTCCTAATTTTCCCCGTTTTCTTCTTATTTTTTACATTTATTTAGACGTTTTACGTGCCATTGAACAGCACAAGGCCTTAGTAAAGATACACGGCGGGAAGGGAGTAGAAGTCGGCCAGAGCCTGTTGTAGGAACCATCCCAGCAATCCCCCAGAGTTATTTCGGAAAGTCCTGGAAAACCGAAATCACGTAGGACGGAGCCGAGGATCGAACCCGTGCCCTCCCGAATGCGAAGAGAGTGTTTTACCACTACTCCACCTCGCTCGATACTTTTTTATAGTGGCTTACTACAATTAACCTATGGCCGTTTCTAAATTGCATTTATTCTCTAATCCTGTAATCTGTCTAGACAGGCCTCATTCGTCACTTAACCTGTGTGGGGTGACGAATTAGACGGCTGATAAAATTGTGTCTAAAATGGTTCATGAAGAGGTGTTACTGTTACCCGAGTATTTACTTAATAGCCTTAACCTTACGTTAAAGTAAGGTACTAAGTAATAGAACTGCTATCTACATCACCTTACCATTTATTATATTTATTTCTGAATGAATTATCATGGTAAAGTGTTTTTCTAAAATTGTTTCAAAAATAAAATTGGTCTGTCGAGGTCTGCGTAGCAAGTTTGTAGCTACGGAGGATTAATAAAGAATCAGAGCTTAAGCTACGTAATGTTTACAATTTTGTTTTCAAATTCGTATTTTAAAAAACCTATTCGAATAACTATTTTCAAAACAAAAATTTGCGTAAGAAATTTTGTAAGGTACTATTTAATTGTAACTATATTATTTTTAACTGGCCCCTTAGAAATTATTTTTTCATATATCACTCTATAAATAACTTTCCTGCAAAATAAGTTGAAAAAACACTTAGTTCAGATAGTTTTATCTGACGTGATGTTGATAAAAATTGGAAATTCGATAAAGTAGAACATTCGTAATTTATTGCTACTGTTGAACATGGAATTTGGGTTGTCATTCTTTCGATAGTTAACTTAAATTTAGTGTCGTAACTGAGGCAAGCAAGAATTTGCATAACAAATAACCTACAGACTGTATGCATTAACTATGTAATAATTTATTTCATCAACGGAAGAAGAAATCTGTATGAAGAAGTAATGTATTGTCTGGTAGAATTTTGTATCTTAGCGTATGTTACATCCAACTGAATGTAAAAATGAACTCACATGTTGGTGCGTACATCCAACGAATGGTCGGCAAATTTCCATTTGTTTGCATTGTTTCTGTTGACGTAATCGGAGCCTGAGTTATTCCTTGTCCACGCTTGACTCAAACTCATTGAGTAGCCATTGGTATCGATAGTTACGAAGCATTTAGCATAGTTGTAGGTGTGTTCACTCACTGTGCCGATTGAGGCTGTCATGTCCACCTGAAAAGTAAAAGAATGGGTAGTTTATCCCGCACTATTTAATCACGTGTACTTGGTTTTATTTTCTACTTAAGTTGATATAATTGTGTGCTACTTCGTAAGGCGAATAGAAATTTTATGTACTATTTTCAAGCCTATTCGTATTTTTTAAATGGTGAACATTTAAAAACTTTTTAAACACGCGGAATATCTCAGAAAAACTTTTCATAATTTCACTAAATTTTTTAACATATTACACATTAGTAAGAAGACTTAGGGCCGTATCTATAAACGGCTTTTGAATGACAACCAACTGCTATCCCCATAGAGAAAGCATTGGTGAGCAGTTGGTTGTCATTCGAAAGCCGTTTATAGATACGGCCCTTAGACTTTTATGTATATTATTCATACTGTGTTTGTGTTTTCAAATTTAAGCGTGTTTAAACATACGATATTCTATATACCATATATATGTATACCATCGGAATCAGTGCGGTACTCAGTAAAAGGGCTTGTCTATGTATTTCCTTCTTGCCGTTTTCTTATTTTCAATATGGCAAACAGTAAACATTTTTGTTCACACGAAACAGATGTGGCGCCATTTTTCAGAACTCGCTCAGACTCAATTAACATAAAGTTATTTGTCAAACTGCATCATTTTATGTATACTTCGTTCATTCTAAGTGCATATTTTTCACAATTGCAGCCACTTAAGCATGTTTTGAATACACAAACGACATTTACGAACAATTTTTTTTTTTTATTTTGTCAAACTTGGCGGTGTTTAGATTCTTATAATGCGAGATACTTTGAAAATTTTTTAACCGTTTGAAATATCAGAATTGAAATTCGTCAGAACATTTTGAAACTCCATACACGCACAGAACTTCGTAAGTGAAGTAACATGACTCTTTTGCATCCTGTTAAGGTCGTGTTAATATTTTTAAAACGTTCGCCATTTGAACAATTTTTTGACCACAGAAACATATGTACGAGATTCATCAAACTCGATGCACATATAGTACGTATTACATCGACTTGTATTTTGCTCAATTTTTCTGATGCCATACTCATTATTTTTATTGTGGCCCATATATATATATATATATATATTTATTTATTTATTTATTTATTTATTTATGCAGAACAATAATTTTTTTTAAATTTCATCTTATCCGAAACACCATTTGGAAAAAGTAAGGAAACGTGACTTCTGTATTATATTTCATGACTTATTTATCTATGTGTCCGTTAATTTCGAAGAGTTCATGTCATGCATTAATCATTTTTTAATGCATACAGTTTGAGAACTATCGAACCAATTGTTGCAAATTCATTTAAGATACATTATCATAGAAACTTTGAAATAACTTTTCGTAATTTTTTAACGTTCCTCTTGTTAGGGGTATCACGACATGAATGAACAGAAAATTAAAATTTCAGGACATATATATCCGCTTAGTCCTTTATTGGTTTGCACGTATAACATTGAGAATAGTAGGTTAATTTATTATACTGGTACTTTATTTTTTAAATATGAGTTATTGTGACCAGAAAAATGTCTCTCGGCCACAATATTTACTCCAAAATCTGATCGGAACCATTTTCAGAGTTGTAATTTTTCATCCTAGTGGCTTCGAAAAGTAATTTGGGGTAAAAGTGTACCATTTTAGAGTAACATTGTAAAATACAGTCTTGTTTACAAAATGGTTTAAAGATTACCAACCGTTAAGTTAACTATGACTTGCAACTGTCGCTGTTAGTTACACCAAATTATTAATTAAATCGTCGGTCCGTCATTTGAAGAAAAAAACTATAGACTGGTGATACAAAGTCTCCCTCCCGGTACAAAGTTACCTCAAGTACAGAACTGTTTCGTCGAGGAAAGAAAGTTTCTCTCTACTAAGATGTACTGGTAAATTAAACATTTAATTAATACAATGTAGTAAAATGTATTGGGTTGGCTTGAGGCAGGTACTCAGAAGTGTTTACGCAGAACTTTAAATGCGGTTTGGTGTTAGTTTATAGTACATTTATTGCGTTTTATCAAAATTATACAAAATATTAAATTCCGTCACGTGACACGCTACTATTTAAAACATCGTTGTCGTTCAGTTGCGGCAACATATAGGGAAACACCGTTATAACAATTGACATATATTCACGTTAATTCTTCTCGATTACTGTTTCTTAAAATGGCACCTTGGCAACGATACCTTGCACAACAAAAAATAAGAATTCGGAAACTTTCTCCGTCTGTTTATTTAATAATACTGAGTTGCGGGCATACGTAAGTAAAAACCCCATTACATATTTCAAAAGGTATGCACTTCATTATAAGTTTTAGACGGAATACCTGTTTTCTCAAAATACCTTTATTTCAAATCTATGTCATGCACGAACCGCACACTGGAACATACAATTGAAAGAATGGTAAGTTGCACTTTTATGTAACCTACTGACATAATTATAACTTAAATAATTTGTTTAAATTTTTTACATTAAAATTAAATCTTAATTGTATATAGACACAAACCACAAACATTAAATATTATGAAAAAAACTATATAAAATTAACAGTTTATAATTCGACATTTTTACAAAGTATATTTTGCTAGATATTTTTGTATTTCCTAAATATCTTCCTTTTTGTTTACACGTGTATTTAATCTCTGAGATGTCTTTCCTTATTTTGAGAAATATTCACTTTTTTAACTAGATATTTTATACCCAAACACTAAAGTAGTTTGCTCTGAAAAACTCCTTCACATTTAGTGAATATAACCTAAATGATTGGAACATGACAAATTTATTTTTACTAGGGCCTATAATTAATTTTCCTGCGACACACATAATGGCATATAAACAATTGGTGGTTAATAAAAAAAAATGTTGGCTGACACAAATAAAAAATTTTTTTTCGTGAAAAGCAATTGTAGTTTTCATCGAAAATTTAAGGAACGCTGATTGTAGTTAAATGAAGTCTTTTAAGTTAAAGTTAACGTGTTAAGTTGTGCATATTTAAGGATATAAGAACTCAATATTAAACGATTTTAGTTATGTTATTGGTTTGTACACATGAGTTATTTACTATGAACGGATCGTTATTTCGCTTGACTTTGCTGTTTGTAAATGGAGGTAACGCTCAAGTTACCACTAAATACCTATTGCATCACTTACCGTGTAGTTCTCGACTCTGATGTTGGAGTAAGCATGTAGTTCTGTGGAGCTGCCAAACCATATTGCGTCGCCATCCAGATGAATGCAAGGAAATTCTCTGATTGTCTTATCACATATCCACAGCAGATAAGTGGTATTCTTAAAGAAGTAACAAGCAAACGCCCTTTCATTAAATAATCAACCAAACCATTACATGAGTTCCATTTTTAGTTTGGCTACTGTGCTTAGCAACAGGCGGCCTTCCAAAGGCAAGTGCGTAATTCTCCATCCTCTAAAGAGGAGGGGAATAAATGTAGTTCCATTGTAGACTTTAAACTGCAAGTACATATTCCTACCCCCCCCCCCAATAAAAATAACTTAAAAAATACTGTTCTTGTAGTTTACTTAATATTATGTGATATAAAATTAATGATTTGACATAAGCTTGGAAATTAAGTATAACTGGGTAAAATCAGTTGTGAAGGGCTTAAATTTTCTGCTTTATCAAAGGGATGATGTAGCATACCTGCATAAATGGGATGTGGCCTAGTGGATTAAAATGTTTGTCTTAATTATTGGCTCTAGCAACAGCCATTGGAGGTTAAAGTATGTAATTTGCCCATCATTGATATATTACAGTTAAACTACAGGAATTAGTTTCAATGGATGTCACTCGGTCAATCGCGCAAATTCCACAACGCAAGAGGTACAAAGACGAACATAGGCCGAGGTTTTGGTGTGATACAGCTATACTGTTCTGCTTGCACGAATATGACATAGATTTCTTTAAAAAAATTAACGTAGTATGAAACTATAATACTTAAAACCATATTAATTGGCGATTCGTTTGGTACTGTCAGTACTGTGTTGCTTCGTAAGACAGAAATTAAAGCACATTAATTATTTCCTATGTTGTTTCCCATCATTCTAAAATGTGTTGTTTTCAGCGTGTCATGTTGATTGTGGTTTTGTAAAGCTATGAACATTTTGACGGTCACTAAAAAAATTTACCCGTATACAGGTTGTTCCTAAACTACCTGCAGAAATGCTTTTGCGGTGATTCCTTATCAAAACTGGGATGGAAAATATTAATGAAGAATTCCGTACAGTAACTCATAAATAAGAAACCCACCTTTCAAAAATCAATCTGCAGTAAAATAATTTATCTAAAAAAAAAAAAAAAAAAAAAAAAACCTATTGTTGATTGAAGAATGACATCTGTGAATGATGATGCTACTTTACGTAAACCTTCAGCTGTGCGACCAACCTTCTAACGCGGATTGCGTATCTGGCAAGCAACTAAGCGACCTCTCGCTTTATTTTTCTCGAAAAAATAGTTCGCATTGAATTTTATATGATGGCGACGTGTATTGTGCATTTATTACGTTTACTACTTTTTTCAAAATAGTAAAGTTCCCGAAGGTAACACACACCTTGAAAGATAAAAACATACCTGCCCTTTTTTCTCAATGTAGGGAATGTAAGTGCTCCATAAGTGTGCAAAAACTAAAGATCCACGTAAAGTAAGATCAAGTTTCACTGAAGTTTACTTCAAGTACTTAAAAGTTTTAATACCGAATTTTAAGGGTGGGTATCTTCCTTACGTGTCACTGTACGACACGGTTCCTACAATGTTTTTTTATCCCATTTGGAGTAGGGAATCGCAGCGTTTGTACCTGTAGTTCAGGAATAACCTGTATATTTTTAAGCATATAATGATAAAATATCTTCATATTCAGTGTCACAGCGGCCAGTGTGTTGCAAACGTGTAGGCTGTACGCAAACCTTTTTTAATGCAGGACCAATGTTTGTTTAATATCTTTGGCACTTTTTTGAAATTCTCACTTCTATATAATATACCATAACTTTTGAAAATTCTAAAAATGTGCAGACATTTTAAAGTAAAAATTTTACAGTAACTTTTGCTAATCTGGACACAAAGGGGACGTTTTCGTCCATATCATGTTAGTTACGTTAAAAAAACAAGATTTACAATTTATGGTAAACAATGTTACCGTATAAATCTTCCCAAATAGTAATGCATGTTATTAACCCATACACAGTATGGGACATTTACTATTCTTCAGCTTGTAAATAGAGACAATAACTACTCAAGTCAGGTAACACCAGCATACATTCCTAAAAATATTCAGAAAAGCTATAATTTACGTATGGGAAACAATCTTACCAAATCCACTTTCTTAACATTTATATACATCAGTACGGTAAGTTCACAAATAACTTTTACAATAACTTTAAGAAAAAACCTTAATTGTAGTTTAATTAATTTTTTTTTTGTTTCAGTCATAACACAACTTGAGCCTACGTTTCCTACATACAGATTGAATAAGTAAAAAAACTTTATTGTTTTAATTTTACGACTTTTTGAAAATATGGCACTAAAGTAACCCACAGAACGGCACACACATAATACGGTTAATTAATTAGATGGTAAAGAAAAGGTGACGCAAATGTGAACTGGAGAACAAACTACAGATGTTCGAGACTGGCGGAAACTGTACTGTATTATTAAGCAATGGGATCCTAACAACGTGAAGCGCGTCGTCTCAAGAATTGAACATTTGCGTGGTGCTGGTATCAGAGATTGTAAAAGAGTAATATTAAACGAGTTGTGCTGATGCATAGCCTTTACTGAAGAGGAAAGTGTCACTATTTTTAAGCTGTAAGAGACGCTTCATGTTGGTTCGAGTCCGTGAGATTACCATTACGTTCTAAACAAACTGCGAATAAGAACACTTTGAAGTTACACGTATTTTCACCACCTGCTTACTGGAATGTTAACCTCTAACAGTTAGACCAAACTGTCTCTATCATCTGATATAAACATGGGTAAAGGTTGTTCAATAAATGTGTCCGAGCAACGTAACGCAACGATAACACATTTGATTTGTGATCGGAACGGCCTAGATTCGAGTCTCAGCTTAAGGCCATCCTGATTTCAGTTCACAATGGTTTCCTGAAATAACTTCAGGCGAGTGGTGAAATGGTACCTCCATGGCAACATCACTTTTCATTCCTGCTTTGAGTGAATGTCCTTGTAACCATTTATATTGACCTCGTTGTTGACGTGACGTAAAGTCAATCTAATGAAAGTAAGGGCGCGGTTCACCTCAGTTTTCAAAGCTCTTTTATAAATTTTTATATTTGTACCAGATATTTTCTTTCTTATTTTAGACATAAATTGTGACTAAATCTTCCTCTCAGAAAATTGTTGTATCTCTCATAATTTTCACGTAATGAGTCGTAAACGTCAAAAGTTGCACTTTACGGTTTTATGTACGCCACTAAAACCAACTGTAATAATAAACAGAAAAAATTCACTGGGTATAACAATGTTGTAGGCTATGAAATGATACATATAAAAACAAACAAAAAAATATTTTGTATTTAATAAAAATTGCTGAATATTGAAATTAAAATTTAAAACTTTCCAAAAAATGTTTAAAAATACAGAAATGTATTTATTTTAATTTTATATAGTTCAAATCATAGCCTATAACTTGAACGGGTTTGTGGGTTAGCAGTACGAAAATGATTCTGTACTTGTCCGAAGTGTTTTTCTTCTCGTACGTTGTCACAATGGGCGTATATTGAAGAGTTTCGTTCAAAAATTGTATTTTCCCTGTGCATTACAACACATTTGAAGCTCGTGGTAGGCAGAAACCTTATTATCTACCTGTGCTTGAAACGCGTTACAGCGAGTTATATATGGAAGAAATATCTCAACGCGCATTATGTTTGTACATCTATGAAAAGGAAACACATTTAAAACAATGTTTCTATCAGTTTAAAATTAGGATCGCTTACTGGAAACGCGATTTTTAAGACTCTGAAAATTGCTAAAACAGCTTTTTTAAACTGATGTACATAGGAAATTTCCAACCGGATTCGAAATATACAATAATGGAAATAAGCGCTGGAATTTAATCAATTAGTATCGCAAATAAAATAAAATGATGGTCACCGCTTAAAGTCCCATAGGAAAGCTAATAATAGTAAAGCTCCGTGCGCCAGTTGCTGGGTTTGCGTGAAGAGGCGATACTGCATTACATGCGCCGACTGTCGTCACTCTTAACGCTCCATCGGTTTTGTGCCTCAAATACACCAACGCAGCCTACCAAGGTAAGAACACTTAGCGACAACATGTAAAGAAATGACAACATGCACACGAAGAGAAGAAACACGTGCCTGTCAAATAAAACCATTGCGAATAAATGTTGTTTGTGTGACTGTTGTGGCACCAGTGCACACTGAGTTAATTGAGAGAACGTACTGGGACAATGCTGTGTTATAACACAACATGCATAGCAACTACTGCACTGTTAAAAATTTCCGTAAATTCACGGAAATATTTACAGAAAATTACCGTAATTTTACGGATGTGGCTTACGTATTTTTTGTTTACGGAAATTTGTCCGTATTGGCAGTTTACGGATGTTTGCCCGTAACTTTCCATAAATTCATGGAAATATGATTCTGCAATTTTAAAGCATACTGTACTGTGTTTCTTAAAAAACGTGGTATTAATAATCACCATGAATCCTGGAGTTAATGTGCATGCACAGTGGTACTAAACGAAAAGAAGACAAGACAAGCTAAGGTAATAGAAGTTAAGTGCTGCTTCCTGGTTGTCCACACTTTGCCGCAAAGAGAAGAGCAATACAAACAAGGATACGTATCGCGCATGGACAAAGGGCAGAACAGTCCAGTAAGTGACAGAAGTGTTCAGAGTAGTGACCACGTGGACGTTTTGACCCAACTGGGAGCAAAACTTTCATAAGGCGCATTTGAATAGCAATTGTCCCCCCTCCCCCGGGTGCTGCTATTGGGCTACAGGGCCATTAGGAGGGGGGTGTCCTAGGCTGGGATTGGTTGTTGGGGTCTTTCGGTACGAATATCACCTAAGTGCCATGAGGTCTGTGATTGGCTGAGGGCTTAAGCCCCGCCCTAGAAGGGGTTGGGGGTTGGGCAGTGGAGTGAGGGGGAAGTGGAAGTGAGGGGAGTGGACCATTTTGGTACAAGTTATGCCTAAACACCATTAGGGGGAAGTGGAAGTCTGCCCCCTCTCCTGCACCATATGCTTGAAATTGCCCTTCTCTACCCTTATGGCATACCCCCTCCCTTCCATAACCTTTCTCTCCTTATGATATACCACTGTCCTGTCTTAAAGCATCCCCTGTAACCTCTCCTGCCCCCTCCCTTTCCTTAGAACATACCCTTCTAGCCTACCCCACCAATGGCCACACACATCTTGTATTCTCCTTGCTTCAACACAGCTGAAAAAAAAAATCGCTCCTGTTCTCTGTGCTTCGTGCTAGGGTTTACGTACCTTTAAAGTTATTTATTTCTACAGAATAAAATCATTTTCTCATAATGTAACTAACTAAGTTCTCTCAAATCAGGATGTCAAATACAAGTGTTGTCTCTTATAAAGTTTACGTACCTTTAAAGTTATTTATTTCTACAGAATAAAATCATTTTCTCATAATGTAACTAACTAAGTTCTCTCAAATCAGGATGTCAAATACAAGTGTTGTCTCTTATAAAGTTTATATCTTACCACTGCATGGAACTCATTCACTAGTAAATTGTCATGTTGATACAGTGGTAAGAGCTTCTGCCTGGCAACTATAAGGTCGTGGGTTCGAATCCCAGCAAATACGAAAATATTTTCAGATTACTAAATAGTGTGTAAGATTCTCGAGATATCTTAGTTAACAAGTAAATGTAGAATTTCTGGAAAATGGAATGCCAGTAGATTAAAGAAATTTAATATTTTTTTGCGGAAAACGGATTGTCCGTAATTTTACGGAGGGTTCCATTTTCAAGAAAAACTGATGTCCGTTACTTTACGAAGATTTCTGGATAATTTTTTGCCAGTACTATTCCGTTATTTCACGGAAATTTTTTCTAACAGTGTGGTGAATTGCAGCGGCACGTTGAATAGTTCTTTAACCAATTTAAAGCTGAACCTAGGTTAGCGAGTCATTGCGGAATCGAATGAATGGCTACATTTACTTGCGTGGTCGGCATTTTGAACGCCTCCTGTGAATGAGTTCTGTGAACTTGGCACAAATAACGAAAATTTTACTACACGTTTCACAGACAGCAGAATTTCTTACGGAATAGTATTGTAAGGGAAATTTTCGCCTTTAGTTTCGCTATAGTTGGTATGGAGACTATAAATAAGATGAGGTGAATTAATTGATGCATGGTAGGCGAGCTTACGAGAAAATCCGTCCGATTTTTATTTATTTTAAAGCCGTTTTAGCTTTCTGGTTTTATTTGGAAACAAAATCACTTTCATAAACACGAAATCTCTCTAAACTGGAAATAGTGACGCTCGATTTAGCCCTCTCATTGACACCAGAGCAACTAGCTGAATATATTGCCCTTTGCTTAACTAATAGGCAGTTACGTTACCTGCATAAAATGTTATAAGTTTAAACCTAGGACAGACAAAAAAGGAATACAATTGAATTCTGTAAATTCGGACAACAAACAATTACATTTCAATGAAATCCTTCTTGCCCATATCTCCTTGTAAAGCGAGACATTTTCCTTCTAGGACACCACGACGTTTCTTAAGACGGGTTCGTATAGAACATACACTTAACGACGAGAGCTTATGTTTCACTGATAACCAGTAATAAAAAAACTTTAATATAACCAAATAGTTGTAATACGAGAAAACTACAGATATTTTAAATGCGTACCTCGTAGTCAATATTAGATAAGTACTGCTCGAATGTAGAATTGCATCGACCTTCACGGAGATACCTATTTACTATCGGGAATCCATCGTTGATGTAGTCATTCACTGAAAACTGGAATGATCTAGAACAAGTCAGACATATTACATCCCAATATATTCGACTTAATATTTTAATAATTTACAAAAATCAATTATCAACACTGCACAACTGATTTATATAGTTACAAGGAAATTAAGCGTCCTAACTTCGAGATGTGTTTCCCTACATAAAAGTAGGAAAACTTATACGCGATACTTTCTAGCCAAGTTAGTTTAAAGAGAGCTATAAACTAGAAAAAAAAAAATTAAGCTTAACAATATAATATCGGCCTAACAATTTACCATTTTATAGGTTAGATCTCCAGCTTGTAAAAATGACTCTGAAAACGCTGTTATTCGGTGGCCTCAGAATATTTTGCTAATATTGACCTCAACAGCTTTTCTATATTTTTGTAGTCACTGCAAAAATTTTATATGAACAGCAAACGTTGTTGTGACAATATAATATTTTGTATTGGCTACAAACATGTTTTCTGTGCATCTTTATAAAGCTGAATTGTTGCCTCCTTGAAAGGAACGCCCTTCAGGAATTTTTTGGTAGTGTTTTGTGCATTTGTAAAGCAAGTTGAAGGGCAATCCTTTCAAGTTCTGAAAACGCGTTTTTTATAGCTTTAATAACCTTGAATTATTGCCCCTTGGGAAGGCTGCAATTCAGAATTTTTTTTTTTGCCAGTGAGTTTTTTTTAAGGGTCGTCAGAATTTTTGTCCCTCGGAAAGATAGCCCTTCAGATTCGTTACATTAGGTTAGATTTTGTCGGTTAAGGTTTAGTTGTTTTAGGTTACGTCAGGATATGTAGCCATTTCCAAACGAAAATTCACTTAATCTTTCAAAATCACTACTTTCAGAAAAATCCTGATGGACTGTCCTTCTTATGTGTTCCAATGTAGCATTATTGAGATACTAAAACAATCGATTTTTCAGAAATTGAAAGGGTTGATCTTCTTGCCGCGTTACAAATACACCATTTTCAGAAAAATACCTTTGCCTTTCCGAGGAGCAGCAATGAGTTCACATCTTAAGAAAAGGCGCGGCAACCATCTTATTGCGTACAACAAGTTTCTTTCAACGTTTTATGATTTATATTCTAGGCGCTTGCATTAAGAGAACCTTATTTGTTCCTTAGGAAGTAATTAAACAGACAACATAAATATCAGCAAAGCTTGGCGTCAACGGAATTTCATGCATTAGATGGTGACCCGTCCTATTATTTTCATCAGGGTGAGATGATTAAAATTTAAGGTATGATTAATTTATACGTTAGAGATTTCAGTTATACAATACAGAATCGTAAATACCCTCGAAGGTTTTTTTACTATTTTGACAAAATAGTACTTCAAAATTCGATTGTGGAGTACTCGTCCTTCCTTACTTCTCACTTAAACACGAAGTGCTTCATTTGATGACTATTTAAATTTTGGTGAGAAATCATCTTCGAAAGTTAGGGGATGTAATTTTCGTACTTTCTGTACATGAATAGCGCATGTGCCACACTGCTTGGAAGTTAAACTAATGACAGAGAATAATATTTTAAACATAAATTTGAAAACCGTTTGATTCCTTAATACCAATTTCACTTCTTTTTTTATGTAACTCCAACTAACACAATTTGTTTCGGACATGATACAGCATGATCAGCACATTTCAATATTTTAAAAATAAATCATAAATTTGACCTACGATCAAAAGTATTTTAATACAAAGCCTTGTCCCAAGTAGGAGGTTACTAAATAAAAATATATATTAAAATCTAATATAGTAAATTTTTCAGTTCTAGTTTGCTTATGCTATGTAGCTAACGCAATTGACAAAAATGATCCTAATATTTTTATTTCGAAACGCATGCCTTTCATTTTATGATAGCACTCTATGTATAATTGCTTTATATTAAGAATCAGCTAAAACAATACATCAATTTAGTTTTTGGAGAAGCAATTCAAAATACGTTTTGTAAATACAATCAAATTCTGAACTTAAAGCAATACCTAAGATTTCCATCTTATGTCTCTACGTTTAAATTTAAACATTGCCTATGCGGCATTATTTTAGTCGGTTTTGTTTACAAAATATTCTTAAACTAGACGGAAGAAATATATTTTAATTTCTTGATTTTTAGTGAAAGAAAATTTGGTTCTGGTAGAATAAAATTTGTTTTTTAAGTCGAGTAAACTTGGGCTTAATATGATCATTTCTTTTCTGACTTAGATTTTCTAACGCAAAAGAAGAAACCGTATGGTGACATGATGTGTATTACATGAGTGATCATCTTAAATAAATGCGACACAGCATACAAATAACTTTTCGTAAGAGTCATCGATTGCAAAAATGAGGTATTTTCCGGTATCGACTAACACATCTAGTATTTGTCAGGGTTTCTTGGACTAAACAAATAAACGCTATGAGATGATGATTGATTCACTGAGTTAAATGGACAGAAATTATTTTAACAAACTTTTTCGTAACATAAATTACTTGAAAATTGACATATTTTAAAATAATAGAAAATATATCTGAAACCAAAGAATAACTTAATGTTATTTTTTAAAAAGGCCTAACCAACTAATATAGTTGAGAATATTTTTGCTTCCTACGTTGATGAGAGAAATGAATGGCGAATTTCGTTTAGTAAAACTATACAAAAATATTATAAATTGTTTTTTATGTATTGATGACGTGTTTTGCTTAGCAACGTATGATTATGGCGTTTTTAATCACAGTAAAATACCACACGTTGACACACAGGTTAGTAGGATAATATCTGTTGTTGTCATTAATTTCCATAATAATCTTTAGAAAAACAAAACAAAATATGTTCCTATTACGGCACGTAATTGAACATTAACAATAACTGCCTCATAGCTTATAATCTTGGCAGCGAACTGCTGAGTGTGTTCCATAAATATCCTGAACTTGGTATAACATTTCTGTTATAAAAATACAACAAATCGACATATTTGGGTAATGCAATTAATAAGCATACTTCTTCAACCCATAATGGCGCTTACCGACACTACAACTATAACTTACTAACACGCAAACACAAGGCGATGAGTTAAGTCTCTCTTGGATTTCCCCATCATCAGCTGATTTGCTTTGCGATCAGTGGCTTAGTTCATAATTTCAGTTATAGATGACGTGACCTACGTTAGCGTCAAAGCATTGTACGTACAAGAAGTTGAATAGCAAAATATAATTTATTTTTAAATGAACTACATATTTTTATAAATAGTTTTTAAAGTTTATTCTGGATAGTATTGTACTTATATATGCTTGCTAAAAATGTAAATTATTTAGGAAAAAGTGGTACAGATTTATTGTCTTTCTATTTCACACATATTATATAAATGTATAAACCGTACGTCATCTGAGAAAATATGTCTACCGCAGAATTTTTTGTTAAATATATTATTATAATTTTGGCTTAAAATATCTGTCCCTAGATTTTCACACACAACAGTAGTGGAGAAGAAACGTATTTTTAACAAAAAAAAAATCAATAATTACAACTTTACAAGAACACAACGATTAGAATAACTCACACCTACGTAAATACACAGGTACTTAAAGCTAATCTTAAAACAAAGTTTTACATAATATGTGCATTAGCTAAACTGAAAATTCGCAATAATGTATATTCCACGTTTATTATAATGTTGAAAATATGCAATGTAGACAGAAATTTGGTTTACGGAATAGTACTCACGCTGAATTAACAAACCAAATACAACACACAAGCACTGTGGCGAAAGCGAGCAAGTTCATGTTGAACGTTTACGAACAGTTGAAGAACTTTGACCGGTACAAGAAAAGCCGCTGTTTAAATATCTACTAGTGTGGCTGTGCCACAATTTCACATTTGACATATGTTTGTAAATTGTCGTGGCTTCAAAGCCTCGTTGATAGGCGTATCTAATCGCTGTACTCTACTGAAATATACTTCAGCAGCAGTTTAAGTGGCTGTGATAACAGCTTTTAAAAATTATTGTAAAAACTGTAAAATAATTTAACAACGATACATCCGTTATATGTTTATTTCACTGGTACACATTTATTAGCGTTCAGTTTCAAGCAATTTTTCATTCGTTAATAGAGCGTAAGTAATTCTGTTTGTCTTGTTAACATTAAAAACTTTTGGTTATTCAGACTTTGCGATAAACGGTATTTCCATCATATAACAGTCATTTTATGCTACCAGTTAGTAAAACTTAATTTATTAGGTTAGTATAATATTTTACTTTAACACGGGTTTAGGATTTGTAACCTGTTATTTTACGAAATATTCCATAAAAAAAATATATACGTATTCTTAAAATTTTAGTATTAAGAGTACTTAAGTTAAATTACGGCAAGCACGTCAATTATCCTTTGGCCCTAAACTGTTCAGTTATGGATATTTTTAACAAAAATAAAATGATAGTTATCTAAGTGCCACGTACTTTAATGTCTGGATATTGCATACCTTCAGGATCTTATTTCAATAATAGTGTACGTATTACTCATTGTTCAAATCTCCTAATGAGTGTTAAAACGGTGGTTCATGACTATCTGAACTGACAGAAGGGAAACATGCATTTATCGCAGTGTCGAAATATTGTAAACAATAAGACGAAATGAATATATATTATATTAAATTGCACCCTTACGCAAGAAAATTACAACAAAAAACACAAGAGCTGAATGAAATACATTATTATAACAAGAAAAATAATATATTAGATGCACATATAGTGTTACGGCATACATTTAAGTATTTGAACCGGGATTTGTACGAAATAATTCTGGACCAGCAACTTGTCCTGTTTAATATTTCGAATCATATTTTAGTATAATGTTTATGAAAAGCTTCATTCCCACGGAATAAGGACTTTTACAAAGTATCAGGTATTTATTTATTTCCCTGACTTTTTTTTAAATATTGGGACACTTTGTCATTATGCTATACGCCTTGTCCGAAAATTTGCAGCTGCCTTGAAATATGTGTAAATGCTTTAATAAAGTTGCGTCTGTTTAAATTGTGGTTTATACACCAATAAATGTCAATGCGCAATTTAGAAAAAGACGGAAATTTTCATAGTTAAAAGGGAAGTACGTTATGGTTTGCGTTTGCTCTCAATCAACTTCTTTACTGTAAAATTATCGTAATTCTGCTAGCTCGTTTGTATTAAAGTTGTTACGTCTATGTCACCCTGTGAAACATGCGTTTGGTGTTTTCAAGATAAATTTATTCCTGATGTATTGTCAACAGGACCTGCCATTAAAGTGACACATCCGTGACGATTGTAAATAACCTGAAGTTTAACGTTCTCAAAATTAACTGGGGCAAGTGTTTGATAAATGGCAGTAGGTTCTGACTATCATAAAACAAATGTTACCTATACATGAAATATTGTTTCTAGAAGCAGTAATCACAAAACATATACTGAATTCACAACTATAATTTACTATGAGATATGTTGTTTTGCTATGAAAGTTAGTTGAACATAAACACTACCATAGCTTCAAACTAGCAAATGAATACATTTAAATGGCCATGTCAAATTCTTTATTTTATCTAAACTAACACTGAATATACGTTGACTGTTGCCTTGGCGGTTACGTTAGTTTCAGTGAATTTGCTTCGTAAACAATAATTGATCATAGGAAATATGGTATTCATTTAATTTTCCTAAGAATATTTTTAGGGCATTCTGGAATAAACTCATGAACGTTCTTAAGTTTCTTCAT
Organism: Medauroidea extradentata; assembly: GCA_003012365.1. Classification (NCBI taxonomy): domain Eukaryota; kingdom Metazoa; phylum Arthropoda; class Insecta; order Phasmatodea; family Phasmatidae; genus Medauroidea; species Medauroidea extradentata. The sequence goes on along the minus strand of PNEQ01061995.1, from coordinate 4,354 downwards.
GATTGTTTGAAATATTACTGAAGAGCTAACACTTCATTAACGTCTGCGCATCTTTGTGCAATGGCATACACCACTTCAGCCAAGGCAGTTTATCATCCGGAGTAATTACAAATCTTGGTGTTTGAACGCATTCCTCCTCCCAGGAGGGTCGTGCTAGCTAGCTTCCCTGAAGTAAGGGTAGCATAAGGCCAGAAAAAAAAACTTTTTAAAAATTTAACCACCTGTTTCGGAAACCTCATCAAAAATGTAGGAGATGCGCAGGAAGTAGTATGCGAGGGAGGGTGGATGGTGGATGGAAAACGCCGTGGTAGAAACTTTACCCTCACGTTTTCTCTTCTCTTTTCTCCATCTCCCTCATTCTACTACCATCTCTCTTCAAGACGTAGACAGAGCTGTTCTCATATCGACGCTATTTTCAGAAATTTCTCTGCATTTCAGCGTGGTGGCCCAAACATAACAGTGTATTTTAACATTTTACGCCAACTACACAACACGCTCGCTATATTGTTCATGTATCAGTTTTATATTTAATCTTAAAACCCGAGACCATATCCCTTCTTATTACGGAATGGCTGCGTAAACTGCATAGCTTACAACGCTTAATAAAAGTTATATATTCTTAATCCCCGCCCTATCTCTATAAGAAATTTAACTTTCTCTCCTGCCATAACTTTGGCATTCGTTCGAAGGATAACCTAGCTTTGTTGATACCTAGGCATCGCAATTGTCTATTCCAAGATATTTACGGTAGCCACGGTACGAGCTCGGAATGCACGTGGATACTCGATGAGGCAGAAATATGCCTCTCTTAGACATGATCATCATCTAGTATGAACAGTGGATGATGACATATACCTGTGTATGAATGTGTGAGTGAGTGTGATAGTTAATGTTTTTATTTTTTGTTTTCTCTTATTACTTTGTGATTTAAAATTTTCATTCTATATCTTTAAAAAATTTACATTTATTGCTGTATTAATATTGGTTAATTTAGCTATGTAAATACAATATTATTTTTCTTGTCCTGTTACATTGTGAAATTATCTCATTATGTATATTTGGTTATATAAGACAAGGTGACTTCGCCTTAATTTCACTACATAAAATAAAGACAAATAAATAAAAAAATAATGTCACACGTACTTAAAGTCCCATAGTTATATATATAAAATTCTCGTGTCACAGTGTTCGTTTCCATACTCCTCCAAAACGGCTTAACCAATTTCAGTGAAATTTTCTATATACATTCGGTAGGTCTGTGGATAGGTATTTATCTATTTTTTTATACTCCTAAGTGCTATTGTTTAGTAAATAGTTTTAATTTATTTGTGTGACAAACAACGTTTGTCGCGGCAACTAGTAGATTAATGTGATATTAAAACCAAAGTGCATTAATACAATGCGATGCCTCAGTAAACTATATTCGTTGCTATAACTTAACTGCAGTAAAATAGTTTCGTTATAAAAATGAAAATCAATAGATGAAACGAATTACAATGTAGGTGAAAGTCAAAGTTATTTGCTATCAATGAAAACTTGACGGTCGCGGTTGGTTCAGTGAGTAGAGTGCAAACCTCCTACCAAGACCGAGCGAAGTGTCGGTACATAAACACGCTGGTCAACTATTCGGGAGGACCCGGGTTCGATCTCCGACTCCGGCCGTCCTGATTTCAGATTTCCATGGTTTCCCGAAATTTCTCCAGGCGAATGCTGGGATGGCCAACTCCTCCCCTAGTTAATGTCATTGTACCAAGTTGTGTGTTGCCGTCTCTAATGACCTCGCTGTCGACATTTAGTAAAGCCCACTTACCATATTACCAAGACGATCCGGTCTCGTTTACCGGCGGGGTTGACCTGAATTCTCGCGTGTTGTCCGATGCTGTTGGTCCGCGGATATTCTAGATCTCCCGTTTCCATCGCCGCTTCATCCCAGCGCATCATCATACTGACCTCATATCACGCTCACCAGTACTGAAGATCTCGCTGCAAGTGGCGAGAAAATTTTTTACGTTTCCTCTGGTGTTTTCTTCCTGCAGTGTAACCTTATCAGTGGATAATGCTGTCCAACAAAATAGTTGGAGGAAGAACTTCACGACGAAAAATTATTTAAATTATTTACGAATTCACAGACAGAAAGTCGTATAAGGGAGAAGACGACCAAAAATGTTTCTATGTTAAGCATATGGTTTTTTTGAAGAAAGAAATTTGTTTTATAAAAGTAAGCGCATATATATATATGTATGTATATATTGTCACGAAGTGATATTTCTGGTTTAAGCTTTTTGTTTAGATCCCTACTTTAAATAACTCCTCACTTTAAAGTTTATTGACTTCTAGTTTTTTTTAATAATAGCGGCTGTGTATCATTAGTTGTATTTTAAAGATTTTCCCCTTCCCCCCAAAAAAAATCATCAACATGTTATGCCTTAGATAGGCGACTGTTTTATAGTACATACGTGATACAGCTCACGTAGGCCGATGCTATCCCGAGTAGAGCTGGGTGATGCAAGATTGAAAGGTAGTTTTGTACGCAACACACGCGATGTCATTTTCTTTGTTGCCTTCTAGTGAAGCAGTGACTTTTCTTGTCGCCGTGTTTGCACTTTGTCTACCTGCATTTAGTTACGTCACTGAGCGCCCAGCGAGACAACAGCTGATGGGTTATGTTTACTGTACTCGTGGGCCACGTGCAGGCTACTTAATGTGATTTGATTGGGTCACTGGTCATCAGCTGGGATGACGTAGGCTTACCGCACAGCCGAGCTGAGAAAAGCTAGCGTAGCTTGTTTCTCCCTTCCCTTCTCCTTATTGCTTCTAGGTGGAAGCCCGGGAAAACCACCTGTTTAAGTTGGCAGGCTTGATGTCATCCAGTTTTTCAGCCCTGGAATTGTGTATGTTGGTACTTCAGCGCTGCGCAGATGTTCTGGAAGAATAACATCAACACTCCCGTCGGTTTTCGTTGAACGTTAACTGTTTTTTTTTTTTACCACGTGCGCAGTCATTTGAACGTTCAGGAAGTGTTTTCGAGCATGAGTTTATAAAAGTAGTTGTCGTAAAAACGTTTTGGGGAAGATAGCAGATAGCAGATGAGAGATTAGTGTTCCGTCTTCACCACTTGGTCATTCACTGTTTCGCTCGTCGAGGCTGAAGTTTGGAGAAACCGCGAGGGACTTCCGTACGAAATGTGATCCGTTAAGTAGCCTACTTGTGTGCTAATAGAAAAGTATGTCCGAGTTGAGAGTCACACAAAGTCATTCAGAGTCACATGTACAGAGTCACTTACTTTACTGTAATGTTAGTCAGTCTCCAAGTTGTATCTTTGAACCCCCCCCCCTCCCCTTATTTTTCTGTTCATTGAGTAATATGACACTAAGTAAAGTACTCTGGCATTTAATTTGCAGTTACTAATCAAATCCCTCGTAAGTATTAATTTTAAAGATACAGTTTTGAGTTTCCCTTCGTGGCAGAAACCATCCGTTTTGTTTTGAAGTTATAACAAATATTATTTTAATTGTAATCAGTTTAGGCCATTTATGGTAAAAATATTTGCTCAGTGTACGAGCTGATGAATCATTATGTAAACAATTTGAATAAGCACAGAGTTGTTTTGAACCCGACTTTCTTGGTATTTGCCTTTATTTAATATATTATTCCTGTTAGGTGTAATTATTTTTCCCTTAGTAGAATAAGTAAAGGTACAGATTTACTCTTGGGGTTAGTAAGTAATTATTTGTAGATTATAAGGAATACTTGCAGTCCCTGAAATGATCTCACTCCCATATTTTAACCATGTTTACCTCTCGCTGCCCCTATGTTATTGTTTTGCCCTACCTGTTTTTACTACAAAGTTTAGTTTTGAGCATTTTGAGGAGTCCAATCTGGCGTATAACAGATTGGTGGTGAATGGCTTCCCCCAGGTACATGTTAGGTTTGTAGGTTAATTTCCCCTATACCCATATGCGTAACTATATATATATATATATATATATATATATATATATATATATATATATATATATATATATATGTGTGTGTGTGTGTGTGTGTGTGTGTGTGTTTTATGTTACTGAACAACACTAGTATATTACTCTAGTATATTACATTTTACTGCTTATTTTCACTTTTACGTGTGGAGTAAAATAGTAAAACTTTCATATATATATATATACGTAAAGGTGTTGTGTTGACTCTACTGGAAGTGACGTACTAAAAAAAACTTACGTTTAACAACAATTTAGTATTGAATTCAGATGTGAAATTTATTAATAATTTTAACCAAAATGAACCTAAACGTGACTACACAAAAATAACATGTTAACTTAGAGAGGTATGGTTTGTGAATTTAGGGAAAGAA
>PNEQ01061993.1:0-12805 GCA_003012365.1 Medauroidea extradentata | reverse complement strand
ATAAGAAGGCACTCTCTGTCATATCTGCATACCTGCCAACCTTTTAACATAAAAGGCTCTGCTGGTAGTGTTTGACCCAACTAGTACATAGTTCAGCATATGGTGTGGGTCTAGTACTGGGTCACATGATAGCCAGAGTAGACTGTCGCACAGCCTTGACTTCAGCACAACGCAATTATAACGTGTTAGATAAGAAGGCACTCTCTGTCATATCTGCATACCTGCCAACCTTTCAAAATAAAAATTACTAAAATCTGAAAAGTCTAATTTTAGCGTAAATTCTACGTGGCAATTTTTATAACGTCACCTTTGTTCTACAAGTTACAGGCTACTTACAAGCCAAACTCTCTGCTTTGCCTATTTCTACCAAGAACTTTTAAAAAATACTATAGTTGTGTTTTCTCAGCAGCCAATGATGTGACAGCCATAATATAAAATGTAATTTTTTTTTAACTCCATATCATTTTAGTGTGTAGAAATGGGTACAATTGACAAAAATAGTACTCACCAATTATTGAATTTGACAAAAGACTTAACAGCCTTCTTTCTGTACAAGCTGATCTTTCTGTAGAGATACACGAACTGCTGATTTTTGCTGCCTTTAACAAATCAACACTAAAGTCTTGCTCATAGCACTTCATTTGGGCAGCCTGGTATTTAGCAAATAATATATTATTTAAAACACCATCAGACATGGATGCCCTAAAGGTAGATCAGTTTGTTTTACACCACTAAACACTCTTTCACACTCAGCATTGCTATGAGGTATAACAAGCATTGAAGGCATGGTGACTGTACACCACTCTACGGCATCCTACCAGAAGATATAGTTTCAATCTGCAGGGCACAAAACTGGATGGTTGAGCAAGTGAATCTACTTCTTCCTTGTAGAATATTACCAAAGTCTGCCACAAACCCATAAGTCGTTTCAAGCAAACCACCAGAGAAAGCCAGCGTGTACATTCATGTTTTAGGACCTTTTTAACATCTGTGTCATACAGTTTTTGGAACTCTTTCAGTCGTTCTTTTCGCTTGCTGCTCTTTTCTAAATAGTAATATATATCCACTAAGACCTCATCAACAATCATGTGAAGACCTTTGGGTCCCTTCTTTGCAGCCAAATGCAGCAGACGGCAGGCACAACCTAATACTATATTATTTTCCTGATGCTGCTTTAATAACGCTGAAACTCCATTTTTGAGCCAGTCATCACCGCTGCATTGTCCGATCCCAATGCAATACAATTTTCCAATGGTATATTTCCTTCTGTGAGTGTAGTTACTATCATATCTATATTTTTACCCGTGGCAGGACCCTGCAATGATATGACTGACAATAAAACACAGTTAACGATAGCTAGTTCAGCGCTGTAGTAAATCACTATGATTGGGTACGACTTAGAGTCGTCGTTGCTTCCGCCTGTTGCCACTGAAAACGGAACTGTTTCCAACAAATCAGTTACATTAGTTTTGTGCTGATTCGCCATCTCACCTATGATTGCCGTCGTATTTGCACGCCCACAACCATAGTATTTCGCATCTTCACACTTTGGAAACATTTCCCGAAAAAGAGGTCCAGCATGGTCCGCTAGAGCAACGGGTAAATTATGCTCGATTATGAACATGGTGAAGTAACATTCTGCGCAAATTTCACTGAAATCATTATTCTGAACACTGAAACAACTTTTTATTTTACTACATTTCGCTTGAGCTTCTGCCTCTTCATTCTTCTGATGTTTCACTGAACCCGCATGCAGTTTCAAATCTCTTCTTCCGCCATGCGCTATGTTTACGTCGCACTTGCACACTGTACATTTAGAAAAATTCTCACCATTTTGCAAATGTGCAACCCAAGGGAAGACTACACAATAAGACTGCAGAAACAACTGTTTCTAAGTTTAATTCTTCGCAATGTGTCCCGCCATCTCACAAACTAACTGAAGTTGTAAAACAACAAACTAATGCTACATTTCAAATTAACGCCGCCATCGTGTAAGGACCTGATCCTGCATCTTCGAAGAACCGCAAAAATACTAACCAACAAATACGTAATAAGCTTCGACTGTTCCACAAAATATGAAAAAACATTTGCTCACATAACCAGGTTAACGCAATGACGTGTGCCTAGCACACCCTCCCACTAGTCCGTCTGCCGCACTGTACTCGTTTAGTATGGCCTACACTCAGTGCATGTTGTAGATAATAAATATTGCCTTTAAAATAAATTTCTTTAAATTTACTTTTTATTTATTACGTTCTTCAAGTGACAAATAATAGTTTCAATGTTTTTCAAAATCTATATTAAAATTTATCGTTCATTTCTCAATCGCCATTATTCAGTTGCATCAGCTATGCTATGTGGGTTGTATCCTTCCGCTTGAACATGATGCAACAGGAACAATATTCCAAGATAAAACATTCCAAAAATTACCAATAATGCTTTAATATGTTTTGCTATTTTTCCAGTGTCCGTTTTGTATTGTATCTTATATAATTTTGTTTTATTTAATATCTTTGTATCGGAACTACTTCGCACTGTGCGAAGTCACCCCACCCCAGCGGGGCTGGCTTGGCGACGCAGGACGCCATTTTTCAGTTGGAGTCGGAATTAGACGCGTCAAGGAGCTAGACGTGTTTTTGTCTACCTGGGTCTTTCATCAGTTTTGCACCAGCCATCTTTAGTTTTCAATAGTTTTAATTTAATTTACCGGAACCATTTTTGCTGTTTTGACCTGGGGCTCCTCATCCCCTGCCGGCCGTTGCGTACAGAGGCGTAAGTTCGCACATTAAGTACACCACCAGCCCCGTACTGTTTTACAGTGTCACCTACTGGAGAGGTTTGTGCTCCATATCCGCTTAACTGGCATTGGCCTTCTGCAAGTATCAGTCTTTTGTTCATGGTGAGTAAACTTCTTAAAACTATGCGTTTTTTTAATTTGCAAGTAGTGTTCTTGGCTCACCCCGTCCCTAGTGACGCTTAACTAGAGTGTGTTGTGGCTTGAGGACTGGCCCTAACAAGTTCCCGAAGATCCGTCGTCGCTTGAGGGTGCAACAATCCACTGGTACGTAGCATGCCCCGTGGTCGTCGGCCTGTTGACCCCGGTATCATCATCATCAAATGGGGTTTCTTTTGCGACTTCCGCCGTGTGCCCTTTCCCACTATCCATTTTATCTCAGCTCTCACTGCTAGCCGGTCCACTCCCGTAACTTTGTCGCCCATATCCCGTCCGACTCACCGAGTCGGTGTCATCATCATCATCTACATGTTCCCCCCCTAACGACCGTGTCAGCAACTATTAACTATCAAAAATGGCAACTATAAAAACAAAGTTGAAACTGTGCAGCCACTATGGTAAAAATTAATTTCTTTAGTACTGCAAGTTTCTTTTTTCTCACGCCGTTTGAAACCGTGTCAAAATATACTGAAATACATAATTTCTCAGCAAAAATTAGTAAACTGGGAAAAACCTGAAAAAGCTTGAAATTCGTACAAAAACTGATACAATTCGTAAAATCGTACAAACAACAAAAAATCTTAAAAATACGAAAAATTTGTACAAGTTGGCAGCTATGTATCGGACATAAAAAAAGTTTGAAATTCGTACAAAAACTGATACAATTCGTAAAATTGTACAAACAACAAAAAATCTTAAAAATACGAAAAATTTGTACAAGTTGGCAGCTATGTATCTGACATAAAAAAGTTTCATTAGTACAAGTACTTGTACGCAATTCTCTTCACTATTGTTGGTCATCATCACCCACTAAATCCTGGTTTTCAGAAGCAAAGATACTATCCATGGCAACATCATTGTTGCAGAGATGGTGACCTTATCAGTTATCAGCAAATAATTACAGTATTCGCTACAAAAGGCGCCAGAACCTTCCTTGCCACAGTTGTCCAGCTCGTATTTTGGTGGCAGACACTAAAGAGCGCAATTAGCTTTTCACCCACGCCTTGGTCTCCTAGCCCTGGAAGTTAGTAAGGATTGTTGATATACGAGAACCAGACCATGTGTTGTCCATACTGCATTATGATCACGCAGGTGTAGTACATGCATGTATGTGCGATAAAACACAAACAACACTGGTGACAACGTTTTCAAGATAAAGATAGTCAGGAAGGTAAGGTGGTATCGGGTACGAGGACAGTTGTCTTACCCAGAGAAGTAGTCGAGCTGATCACGTTGGCCAAAGATGTGCAGCGTGGGGATGCCGGCACGACTGCGTTGGAAACCCAGGCCACGGAGGACCGGAGCTGGAGTGCGTTGTGGCCGCACGTCAGGGATGGTCTGACCAGGTCTCTGCGGTGCTAACATGCGCAGATGTTCCGCAATGCGTGTGCGCGTGGACAGGGGCACCACCACGCGAGCCGTGCGTGCTCGCCTGCTGCGCACCACCACCTGCACACACCACTCCGCTGCATTCACACACTGCCCACTGTCCCGTGCGTGTACACGCTGGGAACAGCAGTGTATGACAAATAGGACAGCAAACACAGTGGGCACATTCATGCGGCGAGTGTCGATGCAGTAGCGGTAAAAACCAAACAATCCCTACACCACTTACATATCAGCTACATTTAATATTAGCTCAGTGTGGAAGGCCAACATTTCAAATTATAGTCAAGATGCACAACTGAAGCTTTCAGAATGTTCAGATACAATAGATCAAACCATAGAATCACAGTACCGCATGTTGTTTTCTGTTCGTGTCTGATACAATACTGGTATTGTTTCGCCTCATTTGTGTGTCATATACTTATTTGTATTTTGTCTGTTTGTCCCTTTGCCAAAGACGACCTAAAACTTGAGATGTCCGTCTTGGTGGTGTTTAGGGTTTCTATTTATTTAATTTTATTATTTTCATGTATTATCTGTTTATCAGCATTCATGGAATGTTATGTTGTGTATGTGTGTACCTGTTGACTGTTTTCTTGGTATATTCCGCTTGTTTATGCTATTCTATTATCTTTAGTTTTCCTTGACAGTCATCTAGTTTGCAATGGAGTATAAACAGTAGGTATACTTTGTTATAACAATAAGTTCTTTCTCTACATGAAACATTTCGTGGCTAATGTTGATTGGAAACTTAGAAACAATATGTCTTCAAACGACAACCACAGAAAACTTACAATTGATGCGGGACAAGTAACAAGAGGTGGTCATTTCCTGGAAAAACTATGATTTTTCCTGGATCTTGTTCTTAATCCCATTTTCAGGTACATAGTAAAAAATACATAACTGTAACTATTTGGCACAAAAATCTATCAGATTTGTGTGTACAAGCATAGGCATAAATTACAATAGGGAAATATCCTATTTTTTAATTATATTTTTATTTAAAAGTGTGTTTAATTTAATGTACAACGGTACCATACTTTCTTTCATTGGGTCTGTGTAACTCTATAAAAACTTAAATGAAATGAGTAGTCTGTTTTGCGCAGCAAAAATGTTAACCGCCATGATGATTTCCGTGTGATGTCACGATACTGTACATATTAATGTACGTAACACTCCAACGACAGCAACATACGTTCAAATCGTGAAATTGTGTTAAACAAAGTAGTTTATGTGGTAAAATTTAATATGACTTGAACTCCAAAGAGTATAAATGTGGATAGTAGTTTGTTTGTGCAGTAATAACATGCAATTTACTCGGAATAAAATCCAGTTTGATAAATCACGGCAAACTGCAAGGTATAAACTTCAAGAAGAGACCTAATAGTCTGCTATTAATGACAAAAATACAGTTTACGTATGTAATGCTGCATTGTGTACAACATAACACAATTAGCATAAAGTAAATAATTTCTTTTAAGTTAAAAATTGCGGTCAGACGTGTGCATTTTGCGACGAATTCTCTGCAGCTGTAGTGTTTTGGCTGTTCCACCGGCTGCGGCAACGGCATTAGCCAATAGGCGAGTTCAAGGCCCCGTGATTGGCCGATAATTCGAGGGGTGGACGGAGTCTTGCGAAACTTGTCCCGAGATGGCAGCACAGATGTCTCAATGCCGTTCACGAGAAACGTAAAAATTACTGATAGTAAAAATGTACTTGCAATAAAATAATTGATCTGCCACATTATTTTACCGACTCGTGCAACCTGAATGTTTGATCATGGTATGTGCCAGGTTTGGTTAAACACATTCCAAATATTAGCTCGACAGGTTCTTTGTACTCATGTGAACTTAGTTTGTCTGACCTTTCAAACCTAAACTTACGATTATATCGGATCTGAAACATTAAACTGAATTCGTAGTAAGTTATTATCTCTCTAGAATTTAAATTAAATTTACATAAACTCAAACTTATAACTAAAACGTCTCAATGTGTGAGTGAGAGCTAGGCCTACTAATTCATTGCTGTCTTCACTTCACTCCTTTAAAATCATCAACACAAGTGAAATAAATCTTCGTAGTTGGCTATCAAATCTACAACCACGCATGCCCAAACAATGAGTGAATTCCCCCAATTAACTTTTACGTAAACGGGTTCATTAAATTTGATTAGTTTTTAAATAGTTGAAAAATTCCAATACACACAATAGTGCCTGGCGTGCGGTGGCTAACCAAAACAAGTAAGACTATGTCATAAATGAGTTAGCCAATAAGAACACATTTTCAATGTTTGTGGCGGCATTTGAAAATATGGCATTTGAAAAGCTGAATAATTCTAAAATTACAATGTTCACGGAGCTATTGCTTTGCCTGGCTGCATTTAGTGCCAAAATAATTCGGAAGAATCAGGTAAATATTAAAAACTTTTACTAGGAATTTTCCCTACTGCCTTATTCAAGTATAGGTACAACACAATGAAAATAATTTCTTTCACCTAACGTGAAATATATACTCTAGAAACATTTTCCAAGCTGCACAAGTGGACCAAGCAATTTCTTAATAAACAGCTTGGTTTATAAATACATATACAAACACTGTGAAGTTATAGCCTTTGTAAAATAACACAAAAAAATTTATATCAACTATGTTGCACAGTAACTCATAAGAGAGGTCGGTATCCACCCCGTACTGAAAATTAATGCTTTAAATTGTTTGAACTGAAAATATGTAAAATCTGTGCAAGATGGAAAGAGCATTAATTATGTTTCTTAAAGTAATATCAGGCAGATAGAACAAAATAATAGTTGTGGTGTACAGTAATAGTACATAGGAGATTTTTTAATGTTTGTTGCAATGGGAGTTTACAATTAGAATTTATTGGTTTGTGGACATACATGATTGTTCACGAGCAATAGTGTACGTCCACAAACCAATCAATTGTAATAGTAATATATGTATGTTGCACAGAGGTTTGTTCAGCTGGCACTATAACAATAACACGTACACCCTCAGTGAGATACAAGAAGGTTATGTATTTGTACAGTAACATAATACAATGAGACCTTCACAAGCAATAAAAACACACAAGGCTTACACGCACATTGATAACATACCACTCACTTAGAACTTCAAACTGACTTCTGGGTGACAGGAATTTATTTAAAGAAAAAACATACTTAATGCTCTCCGACTAATACTTCCTTTAAGAGTTACTGTGCGACACAGATTGTAAATTGTTTTATACCAAATTTGGAACAATGAATCAACGTCATGTTTCTACCTGTAGTTCTGGACTTTTATGCGTGTAAGAAATAAAGTACCATATATCACATGTAATTTATTATACTACGAGATATAAATTTTACACATAAAATAAAAAATAAAATAACCAAATTGTGAACTCGTACTTATATTTATACATTTTCGATTTTGGCCATGATTTTATTTTGATCAGCTTGAATACATGTTTTTCCAGAACTTGCAGTTAATAAATATGAAATTGTTTTTTGTATACCTAACTTAGGTTAATTCTACTTCGGGATACGAAGAGAACAGAATTTCTCATAGAAAAGTTTGGCAAAGGCAAATTTCCACAGACAGCTTCGCTGGTGTCAGAAAGGGGTTGACGAAAGTATGTAGGATTACACTGACGGTAACCAACAGTTCCCAAATATAGTGACTTAAGTAGAAACAAGAATACTTTTTGTGGAATTTTGTACAATTGCAGTAGTTTTGTACTGTTGAACATATGTTGGCATTAACAGGCAACTGAAATTCAAAGTTGCAAGATTTTTCTGTTCTTTTCATGTTTGTACGTATCCTTCGTAAATGGAAAAATTAAGTGGAATGAACTTCACTTTACACCAAAAGGAAAACGGAAACGTTAACAACTAATTTTTAATCCCATTCCGACACCAGCAAGTGCAAATAGTTACAGAAATTGTACCTTTGCAAAACTTATAGCATTTCTGTACGAACACAGAGTGGCAAGGAGGGAAGAAGAGTAAAAAAGAAAGTAAAAAAGAAAGCAAGAGAGAAAGCTTCTTTTTTTCAGAGAAGAGAATAGTTGGAATGTGGCGCAGACCTCACAAACACAAGAAACACATTATCAGAAGGTTCTGGAAGCATGTCACTCGACAGGAAGACAAATAGCAACAACAAATATTACTAATTTCAACATCAGTCAACCAAGTTTAATAATAAACAATTAATACAAAATTTGACATACATAATACAATAAGAGACAGTACAAATGTGAAGTTGCCTGATAGGGAAATGTTTAATAAATTCATGCTACACGCGAACCAAAACTGCTAATGAAGTCTATCAAACTGATTTTTAAATAATGTATTTTAAAGTCATACTGTATTTAAAGGCTGCAATCCATACAGTACTATGCACGTCGTCAGTTGGTGGGATGAGACTGTGACGTCCTTCATGCCTACTAGCAGTAACAGTAAGAGTGTGAGTAAATGCTTTCATACATTATACACTCAACCACAGTAAGAGCACAGTGAACTGTGCAGGGCCAGTGGAACGACTACTGCACATTCTACTAGATGCTGCCATAGTAGAGCGATGCACGGCTACGTCTGGGATCAAGTGTCATGGCTTGCTAGTTTTAACATTCAACCTGCTGGAACGTATCAGTCGGGAAGTAACATGTACCAACTCAATAACTAGATTCATTTATAAAAACATAGCACACGTTTGCAAACATAAGTAAAGATGAACTAGGTAACATTGGTGCCAAATACAATAACAACTAAACTGCTGTGAGTGCCGTGGTACGGGTGATATCAGCAAAGATTTCTACTCTATTGCATATTAAACTCACATTCGTAACCAATCTTCAAAGTTACAGCTTTAAATTAACTGTATGTAAAATTGCACAAATTCTGGCAAGGAAATTCCAACAAACTTGTCAGCCGATGGTAAAGAGTACAACCATAATTTAACGGATTGTTGAAAGCGTATTTCTTTACATTATGATGACTGAAACTAGGCCGCTTGTGTTCAATATTGATTCCAACAGTCGACACTTTCCTTATTAACAAATTAGTGCGAGAGATGTGGCAAACAGTTTGTTGTTTGTACCGTGTTGCTCAAGAGAACTTTGTAAAATATGTCATCAAATCTATCATCACATTTGTTCGTTATTCCGTATTCCCATTAATAACACACTAACAAATAAAATAATGGAAACATGTTTACTAATTGTCACATTATAACTGGGTTGTTACATTTTCCTTTGAATCTTCGTTAGTATTCGTACTCGCCTAGCCATGAAGTAAATAAAGCACATATATTAACAACTAAAATAGAAAATAGATACAAGTAAGAACATTTGGTGATGTTTAATTAATACTTTTAAAGAATTAGAAGGAACTTATCTCAAGTGTATAGAGTTACATTAGTGTCATTGTGATTGTACGTAATAAGCTGACTCTTCTCGTATCTCCGTAGATAACTCTTCTGGCCAATTGCTACGAGTAAAATGCTGATTTTGTTTGCTTTAAACAAATGAACCCATGAAACAGTTCACTACATGAACAATGCTAATACCTGCTCCTTGCCTAGACGTGGCAAGATGTGGCCTTACACACGGTCTGCACCTCAACAACTTCACACTAAACATGCGACTTATGTTGAAAACAAACACTGTTGTGTTCAAATTAATAACGATCTGGCTCTATAGTTTTGTATGTGTATTAATAACATGCGCAAATAACATTTATAATCAGTTTTAGGTGTTTTGTTTCTAGTCAGAAATTTGCAAGCAGTGTTTAAACCTGCATTATACTTTAATCTATATTAGTATGACGTAAAGATAAAGGACGACAGACAGTCTGTAGTCACGGTCAGGCACGTCACAGACAGAAAGACTGCATGCTACGGTGAGCGAGAGGGTTGGAATGTTTAAAACAAAAGTGTTTTTTATAATCGTTTGAAACACCACACTTTGAATAAAACAAGTTTTAAACCAAATGAAAACAGAAAATTAATTGCTTGAAACAGGCTGCCCCTGCATAAATGGCGTCAAATGTTCCTCCTGATTGTAATTTGCTCCTAGACATAGGAATAAATAGTAGAATAAAATATGACTGCAGATAAATTAATGTTTACAAGATATTTGTGAAACATTAGTACAGTAGTTTGTTAAAATTAATTAGTTTGTGGACATACGCCATTGCTCGTATTTTGTAGACCAAACTTGTATTGAAGAAAAACAGAAGGGAAAAAAAAAACACAGAAAAAGTGAGAAAAACAATCCCAGAAGAATTCAGTCAGTTTTATATAATTGCTCTGGGATTAATTTTCTCACGTTTTCTGTGCTTTTTTTTTTTTTTTTGTATTTTGTCACTTTGTCTTTCAATACAAATTCGGTCAACAAAACGTGACTAATGGCGAATGTCCACAAACAAAAACATTTTAATTATAAACTCCCATTGCAACAAACATTTAAAAATATCATTAAATACTCAGTGGTATTGTTTAAAATGTACTGTTGACAAAAATCAGTCTAAAATAAAGAGAAAAAAACTGTTTAAATAAGCTATTCTGCCAACCGTGTGCACACTGTGTTTTGAGGCCTCGAACGGGCAAAAGAAGCCGCAGACATAGTTAAATATTATAACGATAAATTAATATAAATAGTAACAAATAATTGCTTTTCAAATATGGTAGAGCATTAACCTTGGTGTCATATGTTGCCAAATTAAGTCGCAAAGACTATTTCTTGACTTGAATATACTGTCCAAGATATAATTATTGCAACTGGAAAAAAAGTTTGTAATCAATGTGAACATACACTTTTTAATAAGTGTTAAGTTGAACGTAAATGATATATTGCGGGGGCAACCAACATGTAGTAGCTTCACTGTATACTATATGTATCACTGTGCAAAGTCCTTTATGAACTACCTGTAGTCGATGCAGGCTATGATAGAAATGTTTCCTTACGTGAATGGACACACAATATGAACACACTCTTAGGACACATATTTCATAACAACAATGCAGTTGACCTTGAAGTATGTCTAAGAGACAAGTGTTTCCAGCCACCTCATTACAACACTCAGCTGCAGAATGTACATATAATAACGTGCTCACTGCAGTGTACCGCTTGGACTATTCGTAACCCCGCAGTGCCTTTCACACCACTAAGCCCGCCGTAGCTGATGTTTGTGAAACAGCAGACAACGCGGCCTGATCTGCCCGTGCCTCTCTTCACCACGCACAGACATGCAAACACTTCTGCCGGTTACAATATAATAATTTGGTTCCGTTCATTGACGGACATCACAAAATATGTTACCTTTAACAGCGGAAAATGTTACAAGCAGAATTATAAAAGTAGTCTGAGAATAGCAGACGTGTATCTGTGTGCTGGCTATTCTTCAATGATGAAACTAAGTAATAATGACAATTAATTACCCGAGATTCATTTCCATTATTTATAAGGTTTATGACTCCCATATATTTTATAGTAATTTGTATCAAAGTGCACTATAACATCTAATAATAGACATTTTAAAAGTGTAAGTATAATAGTTATAAAGATATCTGAAACCATATTTGTTACCGTCAATTTTTATTAAAGAAAAATATACTTCTATCAATTGCTATATACTGTGCAAGTTCAAAAACATACACATTAAAAATAAACACTGCTGTTTACAACTCTGCAGTATCCGGAAATATATCAACGTATATTGGCAAGTTTTGTTTGTCGGAGATTGAAGCCCTTCCCTTTCACACGTAACATACACTTAACTTCCTCACTAATTAGTATTGGCCACACATGTCACACATAACTCTACATGAATCACACGTCATCAAAATTAGGGAATGCATAATTTAAATGTCAATGCACACACAACTCAATATTCTTAGCATAATTTGAACCCAGCTTATTCTGAACCATCAGAATAGTGTGAGCATTACACTATAGTCAATGTGGTCGCTAGTTTATTTGTAAACAGACATATACAGCAAAGTAATGTACAAAATACCATAAAAACAACAGATGAAATGCCAAGAATTGCCACTTTCCCTATTATTTCCAATGAATACACTCGCAGCATAATGAACTACGATTTCATTCAACCATGTCATTGGCAGCAGTTAAGGTGAAGTTTCCACGAGTGAAACAAAATTTTGTCACAGACTAGATGTGTCTTAGCAAGCCAGATGAATGCAACAGTGACAACAGAACCCTTGCTGCTATCATTACTAGCCAATGACACTTGATCGCAGGGCGTTACCTACATCGCAAACCCTTGTTGCTATCATTACTAGCCTATGACACTTGATCGCAGGGCGTGGCCTGTATCGCAAACCATTGTTGCTATCATTACTAGCCAATGACACTTGATCGCAGGGCGTGGCCTGTATTGCAAACCCTTGCTGCCATCATTACTAACCAATAACACTTGATCGCAGGGCATGACCTGTATCGCAAACC
>PNEQ01061992.1:0-20664 GCA_003012365.1 Medauroidea extradentata | reverse complement strand
TTATTCAATGAGGGAAAGTGTTGTTGCTATTTTATAGCATTCATTGGAATAATTGTTATTCTTTTTATTTAATCTCTTTGGCAGTTTCAAACACTTTTTAACTTCCTTGTAGTAAACAGAACAAGAAAAGAAAATACAAGTCAGTAAGTAGTAAAATATGTTTTCCAATTATTTTACCAATTATATGAAAAATTCAACAGGAGTAAAATGTCGATTGTAAGCACACGATGATTTTTCTAAGCTCGCTTTTTCTGAGGACGTGCTGTGACGTCTGTATAAACAAACACATCTTTTTAAAGGGGTTCTTTTGTATGTAATGTGTTGTGTAAAAGGGCCGGCACCATCAACCAAGTAAACTGTAAGTGTGGATTAAAGAAACTAATTGAATTGTAGAAGTTACTGTTTATTTAGCTGGTAAAGTGTGTGACGCAATAGATATGCTGATAGAAATTTAGCTTCCACAAATTAACTCTAAATTAACTTGATGTCAAGGTGTGCAAATGAAATTTAAAAAAATATTGTGTAAGTACCATGATAATTGGGTGAGTGATCTGACTATACACCGTATCAAACTACTGATAGATGAGGGTGGAAACTTGACTCCCTTCTTGTTTGGCTGTAGTTCACCAAGTTACCGAGAATATCGTGTTTTATTGGCGCTGATGTTAGGGCGGTCGGACTAAACTCCGCCCACTTCCTTTCCGCTAAGATAAACAATTTATCAAAACGTATTTTTTATCAATTTATGAAATACTTTTTTCGCTCACAAATTTAAGAAAAGGCTCTAGCAATCTTTATTTACTTTATAAATTTAACAATGGGAAAAAGTGGATGGAGTTTGAGTCCGACCGCCCGGAAAAAAGCGCCAAAAAGTACGGCATTCTCGGTAACTTGACGAACTACAGCCAAACAACAAGGAGGTCAAGCAAAATACATTGTTAGATAGGCGAGTGTCCAAACCTGTTCTTCTACGACCGTGCCCAAAGACAAATGCAAATTAAGTTAAATTATAGCACGGTTTATTAGCTTCCAAAGATATAAACATTTACTGCTTCAAGCAGTTTAAACAACAAACATAAGCAAATTTTACCAACTTTTGTAACATAGAGAAACTATACGTTACAGTGCATAGCGTGCAGACGGTACCCTTAAAGTTGGATTTCATCCCTAGCGTTGAAATCCCCATTCATGAATCATACATATTATTTGAATCTCGTCTCGGCGAGTGCAAATGATTTAAACTTTCGATTTTACTAATTGCGTCTTATTTGTCATAACATGAGGATTTATGAGTAAATCAAGGAAATTTATTTTACCAGAGAGCTATAGTTGTATAGTGTTTTTTTTTTTTTATAATTGTTCCTAAACAACAAGAATAAGCGACAAACCAGTAATTTCGGCATAGCCTGTGGTGCCCGCCTTAATCTGCCTACAAGACTGGTTGCAAAGAAGTTTAGACAGGTTATCAATGTGCTAAAAAATACTTCTTAATTAATCAATTTTAACATAAATGCTTCAACGTAACATTTCTTACGGAGTTTAACGATATTAG
Source organism: Medauroidea extradentata (assembly GCA_003012365.1). Lineage (NCBI taxonomy): Eukaryota > Metazoa > Arthropoda > Insecta > Phasmatodea > Phasmatidae > Medauroidea > Medauroidea extradentata. The sequence continues at coordinate 19,112 of PNEQ01061992.1, read as the reverse complement.
ATAATTTGCTAAAGAAAAATGTATTCACTAGTAACGTTTTACAAGCGTTACATCTAACAAGCAATAATAAATACGAGAAATACCAAATTGCCGAAATGTATAAATCTGGTAACATTCCTCGAAAAAATTACATATAATAATTGAGTTTTTATACGTTATCTTTAATACGGATCCTTTTAGGAGTTATTATTTGTAACAGTGATATTCCAATTAAAATTCGTGGCTGCAATGTTGGTGTACGATGTTTACGAGTAAAAGAACTTGGATATAAATACGTAACACGAATTTAAATAGTTTTTTTTTTTTTTTTTTAATCCCCATACAAAAGTCTCTATAAAACAGCCATCCATATTTTCGAGGACACATCGCACGTACAGTAAGTTATGCTATCTGCTGCACAGTAACTGTTTGGCCATTTTACAGAGCTCCCTTACCCCACACCTTTCTTTATATCACTTCAGTTGTAAACATGCTCCCTTCCTATCGCAATGCTTTTGTTAACACTACGTAAAACCGAATTTTCATATGAGAAAATTATGGTAATTTGATGTAACTTTGTACCATTTTTTGGTTCCTATTTGTACCAGGCATTTTTATAAGCTCGTTTTGTGGATTTTAAGCAATATGCAAACTTCATGATTAGATGTACGTAAATTTCGCAGATACATTCCAGGTCAGGTTGAACGCCAATTATGTATACTTCATTGTCATGTCTGTGACTTGCTGGCGGCTGTTATGAAACGCGTTTAACTACTGCAAGCCAGTAGAAAATAATGAAATAATGTGAAGTGCTATCGCTTGCTACCTGCTTGTACGGTTGTAAGCCAATAGATAATCGATTGTGGCCAGTGGGTGTATAGGACTGACAAGTCTAGGCTACTGCCAGATGAATCCACGAAATTGACGTACCTCTATTCATGATTAACTAATTTATTCATATAAAGTAGTAATGAAATCTATCCTTCGTTTGAAATAAAACTAGCCTGGTGAAACAAAGTTGCCATGCCCAGTGTAAAGCCATCCCAAGTATCATTTTATGCACTTGGGAAACTGCAATATTCAACATGACAGCTACAGGCTTTTGCAAGTAAACCTGAAATAGCTTATTAAATGACAAACTCAGCCAAAAGAATCATGAGTGACAATTTTGTTCAGCATAACAGTACGAAACTGCGACGGAATGCAAGGAGGGTGCAAACGGGAACACCCCGAAAAAATCTACAACGGTAAAAATCCACAACACAACGATAACGTCCACCACGTTATCCACACAATAAACTGGACGTGAACCAATATTGGTAATTGAATCCGGATCACCGTGAAGGGAGGCAAGCGGTGTTACCACTTGACCACGTCCTTCAGAATTCTGGTAAATACTTCAAAATAGAAAGAAAAACTTCATTCATACCTCGACTTCTATACCAGGGCCACTTAAAAAAACTGGATCCCTTTAGTTTGTCATGCAAGCGTGAATTAAATATACTTTTATTAAGTTCATCACTTGAATAAATTACTTAATGTCATTAACAACCATTGTGCTGCCTTGGATGAAATTCGAAGTTGCAAAAAACAGTTCTACTGATGCGTACCACGTTGTTAACGTAGGTGTTTAGTGGCATTACTTGCAATGAAAACGAGCCACATTCGAAACAGGAAATACTGGAGAAAATAAGTAAACAAATACTTCGAATTTAAAAGAAACCATACGCACCAAGTATTCAATGAAAGTTTCACTAATTAAGAGGAGGCCTTGACGGGAAGACAGACGCTTGTTGAACACCTCGCATTTATAGGCGATGAAGAGCACGATTAGGCCTTCCGGGCTTGAGCGCTATCAGTCCGCTATCGTGTTTACTGTGTCTCGATTATAAAACATTAAAATCATTATACTAAGGTGGGATATCACAAGCTGCAATGCTAATTGCTGTGTTTTTTTTTTAACACTTATTCAAACTATAATATCAAAATATAGTTGACATAAACTTATAAATGTATAACATCTTGTCAATATTGATGACGTAATTAGTCAAATATAAGTTCTCAACATTAATTGACGCTCAACGTTTCACATCATAAGGCAAAGCGTATTTAACAATTGGTGACTAAATCTGAAGCCATTTGTAAAATTTTAAAGTCTTGTAATAAGGAATAGTAATGTCAATGAATGAAAAAAATGTAAGATTCGTAAATGGAAAATTTAACACGAGTGTGAAACCCCCACGCCAGTGTCGCCATAAGCCAACATGTCTAAGTTGGGACGCTTGCTTTCATATTTTCCCACATTTTCTCTCGGAATACGTACACCAAAATTATACTAATTTAAATTTTTTTTCGTAAATTTGTTTTGTTTCTTAGTCACTGAAATAAAATTTAAAAAGAAATGAAATATGCAAGCATGTACATTAACTTTGTAAATTCGCTGTAACAATTGTGTTCAAGTGCAGTGATTAGTTTCGAGAAAATATAACACGCGCGAATGCTTAGTTGAGGAGTTTTCGCTAGAGCTAAATGACAACTAGCCCACAGGTGGTACGGAATAACGCGAAACCTTTGTAACCCCTTGTTATTTTACCTTTGAGGTAATTTATAGTTTCCAACCACTATTTAATAAAAACAAGTCACCAACAATCAAAGTGTACAGAGCATGATGTTGAATTAAATAAATTTTTAAAATTATTATTCGAGATAAGGTATTCTTCAAGACTGCTCATTCTATCGCGAACAAGCTATACAAGGGCGTCGTCTGGCTGGAGGTTCTACATGTCCGAGTTCTAGGGACGCCGTGGTACAGTAAGGGCGATCTAGGCGTTAGGATATAGGATAACCGTCCCGTCTCCATGCACGAGTCATAGAACTGGCGTGCTAGCTTTGCCATTGTCGGCGCGGCCTTCCATACTTTTTGGGCGCGGCTGTACGAGACAATAAGATACCTTTACTGTTATAAAGAAACGGATATTATTTTGCATGTTCCTGTAGTACTTAAATACTTAGTCAAAGGTTATCCAAAAATTAGAAAATTCTCGTTTACGTATTTCAAATTCGAGAAATAAACATTGGACACAGACTACGGAAAACACTGGTAAGACGGGAAAAAATGTAGGCTACATGGCCCAGCGGCGTCATTTCAGGTTTTTCTAGGGGGGGGGGGGCAAGATTTTATTTTCCGGCGACAGTGACCTTGTTGCATCTTTTTTATTAATTAAGCATATATAAATTAGATGCTTTAATAATACAACTTCAGTTTTATGTGCTTAAGTAAGCATTATTTAAATTTAAAAATACAAAAAATATATTTATAGGCTACACATAAAATTCTAAATCCAAGGGGGGCATTTGCCCCAACCCCCTGTGGACCCAAATGACGCCCCTGACATGGCCTAACGCCATTCTTAAACACACAAAATACATAAATGTTTCAGCTAAACGACTGAAGTTCTGCACGCCGTTTTGCGACGTAGGCGGACGCTACCATCAATTGTACGCCTTGTGTAGACAGATTCTCTTCAATATACAGAGCTTACCCGAGACTCGAACCTAGGGGCACCGAATTACAATACGGTTCACCGTCTTCTACACTGAAGAAAATAAAAAAAAAATGTTCGAAGCGTTCTCTAAAATAATTGCAATTTTTTTTTTTAACGTGTTCATCATATTTGTATAGTTTAATTTCGCGCATAATTATATTTTCTGAGGAGAATTTTATTCCAGGAACTATGAGGTTATTTCAATAAATATATAGCCGAGTAGATTTACTACCTTTAAAAATTACAATTTGAATATTTAAGTTCTTGCAAAGCATGTCATTCGTAGGATTCAAATCACGGCATTTAATGACGAACTGATTTCACAGTGTGCTACTTCAAATACCGGTAGGCATAAACATTTGCATAGTCAAAATGTTATTCTAAGCACGCTATTAAAATTTCAAATTAATTAATTAACTGATCCAGCGTTGCCAGGGAATCGACAGACGAGAGTTTTTGACAGGTTAACTTTAGTAACCACTATAGACTAATTAGTGGTGTGTGGTGGGTGGGGGAAGGGGATGGGACCCTTTCATGATTTTGCAATTTTTTATTTATTTTGAATTTTCTTCGTTATTTGTTGCAGTGCAACACTCTTCAATTATATATAGGTTGATCAATATCTACGTGATTCAGTCGTCAAATCATTAGTAATTTAACAGCGTGACAAATATTTATTTTACAGAAAAAAATGATGTCTTCACGAAAAATCCATAGCAATGACGCCGATGTGGTCATATAGAAATTTTAAAATTAAGATAAAAAAATATAGTGTTCCTCTAACTACAATAATTAAGCGTCACGGTACTACCCGTAACACAGCTACATAGAACTGGAATCTCAACACGTACATCTTACTTGCTCAGACTCCGCTTGATCCAATGCGCACTGCCCGCCCGCGACCGCTTTGAAATACTGCACGTTTTTTTTCCTCGTCGACTGGAATTGTGCGACTGCAGCGCCTCTAGGTGAGAGCGGCGAACTACGGTTGTAGCAAGCGGCGCGTACACATTATAAACATCGTGGAAAGATGCGCAACAGCTACTGCGCACATGGAGTATGAATGACGTAATCTGAAGTGCTTGTAGCGGCGCACCGCATCAATTGCTCTAAATGTACGCTACACGTCGCAGTTGAATACAAGAACACCGAGTGTTCTTGCTATAATTGCACTTTAAAACACACGAAAGAATATACTCTACGATTGGTGTATGTGCTAATGTAGACACGTATTTATAATGCAATTCCAAAGCTTTAATGGCCATTTAACTTAAAATAATTAACATTTTAAAAAACAAAACATATACTGGAAACTAGGTTCTGTGAGCAACTTTTTTTTTTAATAAATTTTAAAAATGTAAATATAATCAGTTTTTTAATCAATATTTACAAATATTGTTGAAATACTTAGTAAATTAAAAATTATATGTATAAGGAGTATTTTTTTAAAATTAGACATAACTTAGAAACATAGATTTTAACAAAATTTTTATTTACATTTTTTTTTTACATTTTCATTTAAAAATTTAGGAAAGTATAAAAAAATATTTGTCAAAAAATTTTAGGAACTAAATTTTTAAACAAGATTTACATATATTTTCCTAGTGAATAGATTCCCTGCAGCAATGTTTTAAACTATGATACTATGAGATTTTAACACAAAAATATTATAAATATTTGAAAAATATACCATTATCCCACATATTAATATAAAATAAGCATTAAATGTTCTTCACTAAAAGTGACCTCAGATTTAGTGCAGAGCAATTAAAAAACCCAGCTGTAGTGTGCCGAACTTTAATGTGAGGGGAGATATATATGTTTTTCTATTATATTGTTATGCAATACTTGAAGGCCTACATAATCTATCGTGCCAGATTCACTTCTTGGTGAACAGATTCCTTGAAGTGGTGTTCTAAAGCACAACCATGAATCTGACATGCACTATGGAGGCCTCCAAAATATTGCCAAAAGATATAAAATAAACATCTTGTACACAAATTTCTTTATAAATACACATACATATAAATTTCCATACATCTTCATATTCTTCATGCAATAAAACATCTTGTACACAAATTTCTTTATAAATACACATACATATAAATTTCCATACATCTTCATATTCTTCATGCAATAAAGTTGGGAACCCTACAGCTGGATTTCTAAATTCCTTTACACTGAATCTGAAATAACATAATGAAGAGGTTTTAATGATTATTTAAATTGTATAGGTGGGCTAGCAGTGCAAAATTATAAAAAAAAATTTAACGGTAAAATCTTGTATCATTGTGGTTTGGAACGCTGTTGTGTACAATCTATTAACCAAGGAAATATCTTTCTAAATTTGATTTTAAAAAACCTACATTACTTTTTTTATAAAATATAATTATCTAATTTGTAACTATTCTTGTTTAAATAAGTTGACATATAATCCTTTAATTTTCAAACAATACTTCTTAATTTTTTACATTATTTTTTTTTTACTTTTTTTAAATTTAAAATTTATAAAAATTGTTATTTTATATTTGGCCCAATTCTTTTAAAATTTTTTAGTTACAATTTTATAATGGCTTAAAACTATACTTCTCAATCAAATTCTTGCTTAAAATATTCTTATTCATCAATACAATTTTTTGAAGTTACTACAAACAATTTTCTCTTCATATTTTCAGATTTAAATCTAGACTGACTTCAGTTCATTATTTGCCAGTGCTGAAAAACCTTGCAGTTAAGTGCTGATCAAAAAAGTTTCAATTCATACATGTTGAATATCTGGAAGTTGCCCTGTTCAAGATGCTAACTGCACACAGTTAAGAAGATCATAACTTGTAAGAAATCAGATCATCTTCTACTGAAGCAATCCATGTTTGATTCTCAGTGGAGACATTCCCAATTTTTGATAGTAGGAAACCTGGAATACCTTGTGGCCCTGGTATTTTTCGGGGCACTCACATTTTACCCCACCTTTTCTCGCCTATTATGATCCTCATCAATGCTCAGGTTCTCATTGTTAAGAAACCTTTGTACCACATATAATTATCCACATTTGAAGCGTAGAGACAGAGGAGAGATGAGAATAAGACCGACATGCTCAACAAGAGCCACGTCACCTCAATTTGTGGTGCATTAAACTAACGAGCAATGTTTTCATAGGACAGTTTTGTGGATAGTTTGAAGTACAGGCCAACATATACTTCTATGTTTTACAAATTCAGATGGTATTTTTTAAATCACAGAAGCATAGTTTAAAGTGTTGATTCTTTTTTTTTTTTTTTTTTTAGATAAAACATAATAGTAATAAGTTAAGCAGTTGCAAGTAAAAAAAAGAATTTGCATCAGACACTACTGGTAAGTAACCAATTATGTGCCAAGCACATAGGCCTCTTAATTGTGTTCACTTCGCAAAATTTCATAATTTTATATTTGCACGACATAAGTGTTTGTTTTATAGGTGTTACTTGTGACTACATTTTCCATTTGTAAAAAAATGTTAGCTCTCTCAGTTTTTTCCATAAAGGCATGTCAAAGTCAGAATCGCAAGTTACGGGAACATAGTAAAAACATAAACCAAATGTCTTACTCACATGAAATAATTTACAATTAAATTAGATATTGTGGGCAAGATGCTAAAATATTTAAAACACACAACAGTCCTTCTGTATTTTTTAAAAAATTGTCATATGTAAAATAAATTTTCTTCATTTCTAGATTTTTTTAAAAAGTACAAAGGAATCTCATTGTGCGTTTTTAAATATTTTAGCATAGTGCCCATTATATCTAATTTCAGTGTAAATTATTTTATTCAAGTAAGACACTTGGTTTTTGTTATTTTTATGTGCCCATAACTTGCAAACTTTAACTTTGTCATGTCTCTATGGGAAAACTATGAAAGTTAAAAATTTTTACAACAGGAAAATGTAGTCACAAGTAAAGTCTATAAAACAATCACTATGCAGTGCAAATAAAAAATTATGAATTTTTGCCACATGGATGCCCTAAGTCCACAGTTTCCTATTTATGCTGCTTTTACAAGTAGGCCTATTATTGTTTAAATCCTGAAAGTAACAGATATTATAAAAACTGCTACAAAGATATATAGAAAATCGTGAATATGTAACAATCAGTTCAAAAGAAAAAATGGCATATTTTTTACTATCATCAATTTTACAAAAACTTCTTAAAATCAATAACTAGCCTAAATTATACAATTTTCTGCTTTATAAAATTAGGTTGTATACTAAAAACAATTTTAACACTCCAAGTAGCAGTCCTACGATAATGGCTTTGTTTCATGATTTAAAAAATAATACTCACAAAATCAGTGTAGACTTATTAAGAACATGTAACCTAAAGCACTAACTAAATCTCAACACTATATACAGACCTGAAGCCCGAGTCAACAGTTAAACCTAAAAGGAACGCTGAAGGGTGTACTTCAACATTTACAGCAATAGGTAACAGAAAATATTTTGTGTGCCTAAATTACACCTAATCATTGCTGTAATAATACCATCCATACCACAAATTTAGATACCATATGCCACTGGAACATGCCGATAAACTCATTTGCATAAATTAGATAACTATACACTGAAAAAAAAAAAGTTAAATTAGAGGTTTATTACTATGAGAACATTTAATTACATTCTTTCTTTTGTAATTCCATTTATTTCATGGAATTTAATCACCAACATGCATGATTGTGATAATGCAAATGAAGAATTTGTTCTTAGTTAACTGGGGCAGGTGGTAGAACAAAACTATATATGATTTACCTCTTTAGTATTGAGCTTTTGCCATATAATATTCACAAAAACTTGTTGCCTGGATGAGACAAAAATAAGAAAGCCATTATAGCTCAAAATCAAGTTGATTCAGCCATTGGATTGTGTTTGGTGAAACCTTTACAAAATTGTTCTTGGTCGGTATTGGAGGATGCTTTCTATGACGTGATGCATAGTCTCGACGGCAGTTACACAATCACATCCAAACACCTGCAGTGTTCCCCACTAGTGCAATACAACAACGCATCTTCAACAGTCAGTACAGAGTTGGTTCAGACGTAGCCAGGATCTGCGCAGAAGGTTAAAAGATTGTTGGAGTTATGTGATGAGTGTCGCACTGAATTTACATTGGCATACCATAATGTCAACCATTCATTGCTATCATCAAAGTTCTTGAGTTGTAAGGCTGTTTTATAAATTGGAATGTCAAGATTCTCAAATATGTTATATTTTCTTGAATAGTGACAAGAACCATGGTAATCTTCAACCAGAGGCCGGAGTGTTAAACTCTGTAAATCCACCACAGAAGGAGGACAAGTGGCACAAGCCAGGACAGCGAACATTTAACAGTTGCGTGAATGTCTAAAATCACTAAAACAGTGATGTTTAGGGTAGTTACACAACTACTTTTTTTTTATTAAGTACGTATTGTGAATACAAACTTTAAAGAAGCATTTACTTTAGAAAAAAGTGTTTGTAACTGCATTGGGGATCCATTATTTTTTAAAATTACATTTGAAGAGTGCTGTAGATATTGTTGTGTCTCAAACACTTGAAAGTAGGCCTAATCGTAAACTCTCCAAGGCAATCCACATAAATTATCAGCAATAGTTATCCCTGCCAAATTTTTTAAAACTCATAAAAATTTTTTTACATTTATGCCATTTGATTATTGTGATATTCAACACAAATAAAATATGCACACAATAGTTTTTAAGATACATTTGAGCAAACTCATATTCAGAAATGATTTGCGATTGTGGCTGAACTTGACAGTAAACGTTGGCACTAATGTTTGTACAGCACATTTTGGTTCACAAGCTATTAAAGATCGACTTGTTTGATTCAGTAACACATTTTGTTTGATCATATTTGGTGCAAAATGTGGTTTCAGAACTATTACAACACATTTCATGAGGGTATGAAAACCTGTCGCAACCCCTTTCGTACAGATCAAACGAACAGTTTGACTGGCTTTTCCGCGATCATCTGCCATGCGATAGTCGAGACTAGGGGCGTAATTTCACGTTTTTCTTGTGGAGGGGGAGGGGAACATTATTTTTGGCGACAGTGACCTTGTTGCATCTTTTTTATTAATTAAGCATGTATAAATTAGAAATTTTAATAACAAAACTTCAGTTTTATGTGCTTAAGTTAGCATTATTTAAATAACAAAATACAAAAAGTATATTTTATACACTTAAAAATCTAAATCCGGGGGTGTGGGAGTGGATGTTTGCCCTCCCCCCCCCCCGGCTTCACCCTTAAATGACGCCCCTGGTCGAGACCACAGACCAACATCTGTTTAGAAGGTGATGCAACAAACTTGTTGGACATACGGGAACGCCTTAACCTCAGGCACTAAATTATACAAGTGTGGCACCCACACTCACAATTACTGAAAATTGGTATTGCCCAAATACTCCATATCTGGCATCAAGTACATAAGTAAATGGAGTACACTTAATTATTAACTACATTTCGTTGCAATAACCGTACCTTCCCAGGAATACGTCAGAGGGCACTTTCACATGTAGTTTCAGTGATACGACGTTACAGCAACAGTCTGTGACATCCAAGTTGGTAAAACACGTTACTATACAGGAGTGAAACACGAGTGCATTGAATTAATTAGTCGTTCATGTCTTGAGCATATCAGCATGGCAACCTTACAACCTTCAGGAGTACAATAAGATGAACTCCAATACATAACCACATGAGTCACAATCTCAACCAAATAAAATAACTAAGGTCATGATACATCCTTCGATAATTACTTTTTAAATCCTAAAGGAGAGCAGATATCGAAAAACTCTTGCACAGTTTTATACAGACATTAATTCAAGACAGAATACACAATGGTTTCAGCTCATTATACAATTGAGAAAGTTTTCATTAATACCTAAACTAATAAGCCAAATTTTAATAATTTTCTGTCTAGAAAAAATTACAACACACAGTAATAACAATTATTAACAAAACAGTGCCACAATTTCTTCATCTGCTCTCATTCAGGAATAAAAAAATAATTATCGTGAAAGTAGCAGAAATGATGGAACTTAAGACTTCATTTCCATTTGATATTCATAGCAGTAATAAGCTAAAAACACATTATGTCATTGTTAAGACACCGATCATGTTATAATAAGGGTTCAAATGTAATCACCGTTAACTCATTCATTATTTTAATGAATTTGGCATGCACTAGCTGCAGGCAGCTAGTGGGTTGCAGCTGTCACCAGGAGTGTTCATGTACTTCCAAACATGTGTGATGAGTCAGGGGGTCCCTCCTGTGTGACTTACCACTTTTGTTTATAATCATTTAGCCAGCAATAATTAACCTCTTGGAATCTTTTAATTTTCGCCTACACTTTAAGAGGGATTGAGCCTTCTCAACTTAAGAGTTACGGCTTTTCTTGTAAATCAGGGAATAGAGAGACTATTTTACATTTTTCATGCTGACATGCCATAGTTTATTATTTCATTCGCTTTTTGAAATTCATCCAGCATGGTTTCTGTTAATTTCGTGTTCACCGTAATTGTTACAATAAGCAAATCACTTCTTTCTTGTCAGCTGTTTCTCATAAAATAATGACAATATTGAGGTTTTAACAATTCTAGAAAATGCCACGTTGTGTCAAAAATGTTCATACATCCACTGAAACCAAAGTCATTAAGGAAAAACTGGTAAATCCAAGGCAATAAGGATTAATCCTTACTCACCATCGTTTCAAGAGTATCATTACCAGGAAATTTCATGGGCATTTAATTTACCATCCTAGCCAGGGCAAGTGCTCATGTTATTGACGACTAACAATTCCGTTTGTACCAACATGAACATGTGATTCAAAGTTGAAAGTATTGTTTTGCAACTTAAGCATTTTAACAATATTAATTCTGCTGTAAATAAATAAAAGTTACTTTTTTGAAATTGAAGTGTTTTAAAGTGTTTTGTTGTAAATAGAGAAAATTTACGATTATTTATGGTGTTGAGTTGGATTTCCTGACTAAACATTACACTGTTGTCGTTGGTCAAGCTCGTGAAAGCCGTTAAAAAGTTTTAATTTGACGAGAGTAAAAATTATTTTAATTTTGAAATGGGGACAGTATTAAAAGTGTGCTTAGTGTGACGTTTAACTGAGAGAAATTACTTACTATATTCAATTTATAACATGATAACCATTAATTCACGTAATAATAATACAAAGGTTTTTTGTTCCTTTACAATGGTCAGACATGCAAGACAAAAATTCTTACAATACACTATAAAATTTCCAAACAAATATTTAACAGACAAGGCTGATATAAGGATAAATAAATTAAAAAAAAAAAAAAACATAAAAGTTACTTATACATGAATCTCAATGACAATTTTTCATATTTGTACTGATAGCGGAATGGTAAAGGGATAGTGGTTAGTAGGTACAGGGTTGCAGGTTTGAATCATCACTCCGATAAGAATTTTTTTTGTGGTCTTACAAATTAAGAAAAAAGTCGCAATGACAATTTCCATGCACACTTAATTTATGTCAACACCTTTACCAATACTTTTACTTTTACCAGCAAAGAGAATGTGATACTAGCACACTCTTGCAGCCAACGATGTAAACAAACAGGGCCAATGACTACTGTGCCACATTATTTAATATGGATTTTAATGCTGCGTGGTTGGTACCTCTGGAAGAATTAGTGAGCCAAAAACACAACAGAAATAAGCAAAGAGGTTTAACCGGGCAGTGAACTCTCCTTTTCCCTTCCGTACTCTTTGACCCTAGCTGTTTCAAGGCCACGATGACCGAAATGTCAGACCATTTGCCTCCCACCCAGGCAATCTGGGTTTGATTCCCAGTGAGATAGGTCCCCAGATTTTTGCACATGGGAATCGTGCTAGACGATGTCGCTAGCTGGTAGGTTTTCTCTGGGATATCCCGTTTCCTCTGTCCTCTCATTCCGGCATTGCTCCACACACTATTCATGCCACTCCTCACCTGCGTTAATGACGTCATTGTTGAGCGCTGACCAAAAACTCTCACCCTAGGTTTTTAATCTTATATTATGATTAGGCTTATATGCCTCACAACTGCTTGCCACATTCAGTATTTTGATTGCCTAAATCATTACAGAATTGTGTGCCAGATGAATAAAACCATTTCTCATACAAATACTTGTTCGTGCAGTGTACTGACTCCATGACAGTTGTTCAAGGGCTGGACCAACAATCAAATATCCCAAGTCTACAAGAACAATTAGCAGGTGTCACCATGGTCTGTACAAAGATGCAACATCTAAGTACACAAGATATGCAACCAGCACAGCAGAAGTCAGCTGATAGTCTCCGGACAGTCTGCCACACTCGGATGATGTTGATAGCTCACATCTGCATTCCGCCGAACTAGCCTACCAAGCTGAACTAATTCCTAAGAACATTTCCTATCCTTTTTCCTGTTAAGTTCAGCATCACCACAAATCCCTAGGCAGGTTATACTGTTTTTGAACAAAAACATAAAGAAATATTTCACTTCCCCACACTAAAAATACCGGAGATGTTTCATAATCCACTATAGTCACAGTACTGAAATATTTAAGCAATAAAAATACTATGTTATAACAAGTAATTATATGCATAACACTGTCAGTAGTCCTGAATTTTTGTAAAATTAGTTTTGCAAATCATTCCTTAGTAGTATGAATTATTACGTTATCTTCTTTACACAAACATAAACTATTGTGGACAAGGAATAGGGGTACAATTTGACTTTTGTTTAGGCCACACAAGGCTATTTGAAAATTATATGCTGATATTTTGCATGCATACCTAAATGTGTGCTTGTTTATGTTGAACATAATGTTTTAAGGATGTTCAAGTGTGATAAGGTCATAATTTTATACTTATAAGAAATAGTGTTAGTTTTGTAGACAATACTTGTGAGTGCAGTTTCCTCTTACGAAACAATTTTAGCTGGCGTAGTTTTCTCGTAACTGTGTGTCAAAGTCAAAATTTGCATGTTCTGTTGCCATGCAAGTAGTTAAAACCAACTGACGTACGTACGTGAAATAATTCACAGTGAAATAACATACTATGGGCTACATAATATAACATTTTTTAAGATTTCCGCAAACTGTTTTTGTATTTTTAAAAAAATCGTTTGAGTTTCCAACTTTTTTCTGTACTTTTGTGATTTTTTTTATTCAAAATATTCCGTTGTGGGTTTTAAATGTTTTATTTTATAGCTCATGGGATGTAAGTTCACAGTGAATTATTTTGTTTAAGTGGGTCAGTTGGTTTTTACTATTTACATGGCAGCGTAACAAGCTAATTTTGACTTTGACACGCCGTTATGAGAAAACTATGAGAGCTAAAATTGTTTCGTTAAGAGTAAAATGTACGTACTCAGAAGTATCATTTACAAAACTAACAATATTTCATAAAAATATAAAATTATAATTGTATCACACTTGAAAACCCTTAACATGATATTTACAACATTTATGGTAACACATATATAATTTTATTCCTAATTTTGTGTAGAATATATTGATGGTCATATGCAGTACTGGTACTGGCATTATCAGCATGTTGTGTTTCGATGTATTGAATTTTTAGACATTACTATGATGTTACCTATTTTGCCTCATTAAAACTAAATAAAATCCTTCTAGTGAATTATTTTGTGAATTTAATAATAAAAAAAAATGACTTTGTTACTTTTCTTTAATTGAAAAAATATTTGAATTTTGTGGTTAAGGCCCTTACAGTGCAACACCACTTGTGTTACTGGATTTCGTTTCTTGGACATATAAGAAGAGTATGCTTTAGTCAACAGGATAAACATACAACATAAAAATCCATAAATGGAATTGGACCAAATAAAAATAAGGACAAAACAGATGACAAATAAAAATCAAAAGTCTTAAGAAAAACCCAAGACACCACCCAGACAGACAATCCAGGTTTGAGGTCTGCTTTGGCAAAGGGACGAACAGATAGAGTGTATGACCCACAAAATAAAAATAAAAATATGACACAACAATGAGGCGAAATAAAACCAGTATTATATCAGACACGAACAGAAAACAATGACACAACGATGAGACGAAACAAAATCACAGCAGTTATCAGACAAACAGAAAAACAAGTGACACAACAATATGAAACAAAACAGTAGTTTTCCAGACAGTAGAACGACGTTTCGGGAATCTCGAAACGTTGTTCTAATGTCTGGAAAATTACTGTGTTTTGCTTCGTCTTATCGTGTCGCTTGTTGTTTATCTGCTTATGTCTGATAACTAATTGTGCCTTTGTTTCATCTCATCGTTATGTCCTTTTAGTTTTCTTTGACAGTCATCTATATCGCAAAGGCGTATGTCCAAGAAACTAAATCCAGCCATGCAATCCTACGTTACAGTTCTTTCAAAAATCACCACTTATATTGTACTACTATGTTGTCAGTGTTTATTTTCCAAAGGGTTTTTTTATTTTTATTGAGATTTCTGCCTCGTCAACAACGAGGGCAATAGACACTGCTACACAAGAGCAAGTACTGGGAGGGGAATCATTGACGGCCTGTATCAAGGAACCATCACAACATTTGCCTGGAGTGATTTCAGGAAATATGGAAAACAGAAATCAAGATGACCAGAGCCGGGCATCAAACCTGGATCCTCCAGAATGTGAGTCCAACGAGTTAACATTGTGCCACCTCAGTTATTTTATATTAGTGATTTATAAGTTCTTGTTTTGTTCGTCAGATACAACATTGCCATTTTCATTCAACTAGTGTTGTTTTGTGGAACAAAAGGCTAGATTAGGCAACTACAAATTGGACATCAGTTGTGTTTAAATTACACAATGATAATGTCACCCCAATTTGTGTGTTACCTACACCGTAATTTTTGCCTGTCACCTTATAACCCAATAGCCTAATTTAGTTTAGGTTTAAATAAGCTGGTGTAGGACACAACTGTAAAAAATAGGCTTGACTCAAGCTTGAATCAAACTTACCAAATAGGGCTTGTAATGGCAAGCCTAAATCAAGTCAACTGCAGGCTTGCCGCGAGCTTACATGCTATCTGGGTAGGAAAACATAGAAACATAGGGACATTCCAAATTTCTTTTTTAAACCCCACATTTCCCTTTTTCTTTATATACCCTCCTCCACACTATGGCATTTTGATACAATGTAAGGGTTGTACTTTTGAAACATACGTTTTAGGAATAAATCAGTCAAAAACACAATTTTTTCCTCTGTTGTGGCCACCCCTTCCTATTAATTCAAAACATAGAAGTATTAATAATCATTATGTACAGTATTGTTACTGGCAAATACTCATCAGCAAGCACTTTATTTATAGCTGGGGCTTCGTTATTGCAAGAAAAAGAGTGAAATTTTTTATTACCCACAGCAGTATTAACAAAACTGCCACTACACTTACAGAGCACACTTTGTTCCCATTTTCCCTTCTTTCCAGGTGTCATTAAGTTTTCCTTTACCCGGAATTACTTTCACGCACTGAAATCAATGGCAGCGCACACACCTTAATGGTTATCTCTGAGCATGCTTCACGACACGAGCAAAGATTCTTGACAGTGACGTGCCATGTTGTTCGATTGAAAGTGTCAGGTAGGAGAGCTGACTCGTCAACACGAGCAGAACTGCAGGATGCATTCAATACCTGTTGGAACAGACGTATGGCGCCTGTGCAGGTTACAAATAATGACTTCGAGTAAATGATTTAAAAAGCAAAAACTACACACCTGGTAGTAAAACACGTAAAGTCGTGCAAGACATAAATTTCATTCCTTGATAAGAAATATACCAGAAATGATTTAAGTTTTATAAATGGGAACTACTTTCAGAAGCATACTGACACGGTTCTTGCATGACGACCAATCACAAACAACTAACCCAGGTGTAGGCCCTATCTGTTTACACAAGCTCTAAAGTAAGAGTAAAGTAAGTACACCTATAGCAGTTAAAACTTACCAGAATGGTCTCCTGGATTGCATGCCACCAGCCATAGCTGTTTCTATACACCAACAAAGATGCATAACAAATTGTTTAATATACCTTATACTAACTGGCATGTACAGCAGTGTGTGTACTTGGATTGTAATAACGCAGTTCATACATATCAACTACGTTTTTAAATATAAAAACTATAACACCTGTTCCATTTAGAATACATGGATTATAAAAATGTTTAATTTATTTTTAGAATTCCACAATTTTTGGAATGTCATCCCCAGTGTTCAAGTGCATCATGTTGAGCAACTACGTTCTAAATATCCTAAATATGTAGGCTACATGCTGTACTTGTCGTAACAGTAGTAATAGCCTACTTCACAGTTCTCACGAGGCACAAAAAATATTCTACAAAAATTAAAAGTCCTGCGCCCTGAACAACATAAAATAAGTAAATCATTATAAAATTTCCATTTTTCACTTGCTAGCTACCAGCAACACAGCCATGATTCCTATAGTAGACACAATCAGAATGTGTCAGTTCTCATTTTAACTCACTAAGTGGTAAGCTAAAGTGATTCAGCAAATAACTTAATAATACAACACTAATAACTTACATAATATTTGTAAATGGGCTTAACTTAATATAAAAATTAGCTTGTTTAGTTCATGTCTGTAGGCACTATGCACTTGTAAAAATTAAAAGAGAAAAAAAATATTGGCATTTAAAATTGGCATGTTTGGCTTAGTTATAATAACTTCCTACCCACTAGACCTATGTGTGAGTACCAATTATTTTGTTCTGTCTATTTTTATCCAATCTGACACAGTTCTACCAACTTCCTTACTATCATTCAGAACAAAGGCATGTTCAAAATTGTCTTTACAAACAACACTTTTAACTTCAGGGCACGATTTCTGTAGTTCTTCGCAGTACTTTAAAGGTGTCCATCCATCTGTAGCACCATAATAGAGAAACAATACATCACTATTTGACATCAGCACATTGTAATCCAAATCCACAACTCTAATCATTTCATCTGCTGCAAAGTAGAAAACATTTCGTAATACTGTAGGGCAGATGAGATCCATTGTTGCACTCACTGCATCATCTTTAGACTGTCGTACAGCAAAGTAAATGTGCAAAAGTCCTCGTCTTATTATCTTTGGCAGCAATACAAAAATCCATGACAGGAACACTATAACTGGCACAATTGGCAAGATTAACTTGGTCAGGAACTTACCATTAGGTGATGTTGCCATTCTTTCAATTGTTGGAAACAGCAAGTAGCACTTCCTCACCTTAGAGCGAACGTTGGCATTTTTAAGTGCTTCCAGGATCAATTTACAACCAATGGAATGCCCAATCAAGTAAAGTTTAACATCTGCTGGCACATATTTCTCAATAAATGCAATTTTATGATTCACTTGTTCCTGTAGCCCGTAAACTTGTGACGGGTTAAAGGACGTACACAGATCACTATCCTGAGTAGGTAATTCGTGACCAGCATGAGATATGACCCAAACAGGAATACCAAGATTAGAGTGAACGGTTTGAAGGAATGATGTGTAATAGCCCGTTACACCTGGATTTCCTGGTATACATAAAACAAGTTCCTTGTGTTCATGATTGTTATTTAGCCAGCCTCCCCAGCAAACAACACGCGTCGGAATTTGATTCACAGTCACGAAACCTTCCTGCGTCATTGCGTCGTCGATTATTGTTCAACGAAGTTTTTCGGGCCAAGTGGCAGTATTAACCTCGAAAACGAAACGTCTTTCCGTGCAATCAATTGTAACGGTTCCACACTAACCTACATAACCTGTATGCCTAGCCTACTTACACACTTCCTCTACAGTAAATATATATTTTCATGAAGAGCGCCACGATGACGTTGCGCAAATAGATAAATCTCACATCCTTGATTAACTGCAATATTAGAAAAAAATTGTAGGCCTATACTAAAAAAATAATTTTGTTCACGTGCTTCATGCATGACAAATTTGACAATTCGTCTATTTACGGAAAATCAAATTTTTCGTAAACAAACAATTTACCAGCCTTAAATAAAATAATACATTTATCTCCATTTGCTTTTTTAAAACTCAATTAAGCTTTTAAAAAAAACTACTTCACGCACTTACAAAAAATGTAACTCAATTTACCCGATGGAGTTGACATTACTATAAAGAAAATCAAAAACCATGGGAGATGCAAAGCAAAGTGGCTAACATCTGGTGGTGAACTTCTGAACCTTCGGAATGGTGATACCAAATCGACTGCAGACAATATATTGTACACGTGCGTAGCGAAGCAATTAATCTTTTCTGCTTAGTGTTGTCACGTGTAGGGATTAGTCCCCCATTGTAGTTTTTTTTTTCACTTGAAAAGGGATTTAGGGATTTTGACGTGTTTGGAGGTGAGGGCAGAGGGGAGGGTGATAGAGAGAGACAACTACGCCTCTCGCAATGCCGGCTGCTGATGGTGGTGGCCGTGGATCTGCCGCCCGTGTGGCGTGCTCCCCCTGGATCCTCCACGTCGAGATGATGGTGGTTGAAAAGCTGAAAAGGCGGCTGGTTGAGGGGTCTAGCTCTCTAAAGACCTGAATTGGCCATGG